>WSYH01001974.1:32695-62320 GCA_036426205.1 Ascaphus truei | reverse complement strand
AGGGGCTGAGAGATGGAGGGGCTGAGAGATGGAGGGGCTGAGAGATGGAGGGGCTGAGAGATGGAGAGGCTGAGAGATGAGGGAGCGATGAGCGTCTGAGAGATGGAGGGGCTGAGAGATGGAGGGAGGGGAGGGGAGGGGAGTGGGCTGAGAGATGGAGGGAGGGGAGGGGGCTGAGAGATGGAGGGAGGAAGGGGGCTGAGAGATGTGAGAGGGGAAGGGGCTGAGAGATGGAGGGAGGGGGCTGAGAGATGGAGGGAGAAGGGCTGAGAGATGCAGTGGGAAAGAAATTAATCGAGGGAGGAAGGGGGAAGAAATGGAGGGCGAGAGAATGATGAGGGGAGGAGGAGGGAAGAAATGAATAGATGAAGGGGGAGAGAAAGAGATAGGGGAGGAGAGAGAATGGGGGGGAGGGAGAAATGGTGAGTGCTGTTAATTAACATTTCCTACTGGATTTCGGCGTCCCCTATTATAAAATCATAAACGTGGCACCCCTAGCCTCACATATTGGGGAGATTTGTATCAAGTGGCACAATCATCGCAAATTGTGTCATTTTTGACTCTGCGTCAATCTATCTAGCAGCTTTGCTCCCTTTGTCACCTCAATTCGCTCCACGCGTGTTTGGGGAGCGGTGATAGGAAGCGCTAGGGGAGGAGAGAATCAGTGTGATATTATAATGAGAATGAGATGGATCATATAATTGGTGCAGTTTTCCTCTCCCTTTGGGCTAATAAATCTGCCTGGTCACCGTCGCGTCAGCCTGTACGCCAGAGATCTGCGCCAAATGTAAGATTAGTTCGCTTCTTACACCTGTCACTGGCGCCAATTGATACATATCCCATGTCATTTTTGGTGGAACTAGTGGTCAAAGTGGCTTAGTGGTACAGTACAACGTCACGTTTAAAAATCAGCTTCAATTAAAACTTTGGGGCAAAGTTCTGTATTTTGGAAAGATTTGCGGAAGATTTATGCTGTAAAACCAGGAGAAGCGTCAAAAATGAATTCCCCTTTAAATATAAACTGGAAATATAAGGATGCTGGGAATAATCTCAGCTCTTCTTCTTATGGTTTATTTATATTGATATATCTGACATAAACTGAAGGACAAGCCCAATAAGGTCAAACCCCATACAAGGACATCGTTCTAATGACAAATTATATAATAAATACGCTCAACATGTTCACAATGGTCCCAGCATGCTCTGAACGTACGTGACGCGCGCGCACTTGTGAAGAGCTGGTGAGAATGTTATCACGTTTCTCACAAACCTCACTGCAGCCACCACCACATCTCACCAACGCCACACGAAAATCCGCGCACGTCGCGGTAAGAGTTTGAATCACCAGATTTACCAAATGACAAACCCCAATTGCTTTCCATGGGATTTCTTCTCCGTGGTATTGATGGTGCACCGGTCTCGCCCCTGTTTTGCAGCCGGAAGACTTGGAGTAGATAGACACCTCGGTTCCCGGTATTGTAGACCTCTTTACCTCTTATCATTGCCAGGCTTTGCAGGGTCCTCCGACACTCAAGGGATATTATGACACTCTCTTGGCCTAGATCAGGGATGCTCAACTCCACTCCCCATTACCACCTAACCGGTCTTTGACTGAGCTACTGATTGGGCCACCTGTGCTGAAGCAGGGATATCCTGAAATTCTGACCTGGTGGTGGCCCTTGAGGACTGGACTTGCCCAACCCTGTTCTAACCAAATTCAGTGGCCAGGCTTATTAAAGGAACAGTCCCTCCCTGCTCACCCTCTTCCCCCCGAGCCCCAGCGCGCCCGTTCCCTGCCTGGCCGAGGCCTTAGACGCGTGGGTGAACGGGCGCTTTATAAGACGGAGGTGGCTGAGTTTTTCCGCCATCTTCAGAATTCCAGAACAACAGAATGTAAAGAAGGGGGGATCGCTAAAAACAACTTTGCGACGTTAACAGGAGACGTTTATTTTTTTATGGTCGAATACAGCGGATTGATGCTTCAAAGCTCCTATCTCTGCAGTGTAATTAATTCCCCGTCTATTAAATCACCTGTAATATTTCCTCATAAAGCACCACGGGGAATTATTCTGTAAACTCCGAAAGTACCGATCCGCGCCGATCTGCGCCCAAAGTTCCAATCACCGTAATGGGGCGATCGTTCCGTGCATATCGCGCGGATGTGCGCTTTCAGTGTTTATAGACTGACCCCCAATGTAAATGGCCGAAGACATTCAAAATAATAGGTCAGCTGTATAAATGAGTGGTAAAACAACCCCTGCAGCGCAACAAGGCTAAGGCTGAGGTCCCGTTGCACGCGTCCGCACGGCTGGCTTGCTTGCCGGCGGCGCGTGCAACTCGCTGTACCGCGATCTGCGGTCTACAGGCTGCTTTTCTTGGAGCGGGGGGGGCGTGGCCAAACGGGTCGGGGGGGGCGCGGCCATGACGGGAGGGGGCGCGGCCATGACGGAGGGGGGCGGGGTCCAAAACAAAGCAGGGCTCACAGCACTGCAGCAGCTCCACACACTAGCACACAATAGCTGGCTTGCCATTCGTTGAAGGGAGCCAGTCTATGATTGGCCCCTTCGCGTACCATGTGACGCGTTGCAGCAAGAGAACACCATTCTCTCGTGTCTCCTGCTGGCTACCGCGTCACAGCATGTAGCACGTTAGAAGTGAGGAGGGACTGGGACCCGATCGTGAGTTCAAACAGGAATGGTAAGTTGAGCTCACGTCGCCGCCCGCGCACACGGGCGCAGCGGGTCCCAGCCCTAACACCTCAGCTATTCAGCACCCGAAGTGCTTGCAATGCAACGAAAGGCCCGTGGAGGTTGATATCTCTGCCTCTCTCTGTGAAAGGGTTAATAAATCAGCCTATGCTGAATGCTTCTTCCTACTGGCTAATAAGAAGTCGTCCCACTTTGGGTTCCATCCCAGCTTTTTCACTCATTTCATCGCAATTTTAGGAGCATTTTTAAGCTCTTACTAGCTCTGGCCGTCACAGGCCAATCAATTCCTCTGTCCAAATAAGGACACCAGACATTTCAAGATAATGTTCCTCACAAGTTCAGCTTCACATCGTCGCTCTGCGTGCCTGCCCTGTTTGGCGGTGGAAGATGCCAATGCACTGAACTCACAGCAAACGGCAGTCCTACATATGTTGCTGTTTGCAACGTGTGTGAATGCTTTCAGGCGGCAGCCTTCCGAGCGCCTCTGCCATCGGAAACGATGAGTCAGAAATCAATGTGTTGCGTATTTTCGACGTTGTTTTTACACCCAAAATCCCATGAAAATATTTGGGGAGTTTCGTGCCTCGCTAAATGTTTTAATAGCACGTGGCTTGTGGTGGAGCGATGACTCCTTCTTTGTCAAACCAAGGAGCCTGAAGTTTCATTGAGGGCCACCAAGACTGCAGACCAAGTGACCTTGACCTGCTAGAGTGAGGGTGATGACAGTGCGGGGTTATCTTAAGATTTAAGGACCGAGAAGGTGTCCAGGGCAGGAAGTGATGAATCGGGAGTGGTGGCTGTGGAGAGGAGTGGACGGTATCACGGTAGGGAAGCCCTCTTGACTTCTCCATGATGGGGCATATTCCACCCTCCTGACTCGGTTTTCCTTTCATTGCATTAAAAAATAAATGACTTTAATGGAAGGGCTTGTTATTGTTATCTTGGTAAATTGATTGTCACAGCTGGCGGTTGAGGGGAGGATTGGGATTTGAAACCTTGCCAAGTGGGAGCTCCTGATGGTGGTTCTGGGGGCATGAAAAGGCCATTGTTAAAGGACACAGCATGGGATAAATGGGGGATGGTAAATGCCGATAGACTTGGCAGCAGCTGCCGGACACGGGTGAGAGTTGAGACATTAATTTTTTGGTTCACGCTCTGCTTTATGCATATGTCAGGAATGTGGCAATACGAGCTCCGTTAACTCTCATACTAGTGTTGTGTCCTTATTCTAGAGGCAAGGGGATGAGACCAAGGGATTGGGGGCATTTGTTATGGTTCCCAGGGAGGGAAGGGCCTAGTGTTAAGCGTTCCCAAAGTCACGTCGTTGATGAAAATCTCTTAGGCAGTTTAAGCCGAACTGTTTACTTTTTGCGTTCAACAGAATCGGTAAAGAATGTCAGAATGGTCTCAGGCCAAGTCATATAGTCCCATTCCTGCAGCCACGTGAAACCAGGCCTACTGCAAAGAGGGGCTTGTTCTGCATGTCCCATCCACCATGCATTGTGGCTGGTTAAAGTATCTGTAGCCATCAGCGCCTTGTGATAAAGACACCCCCCTGACAGCCATGGAGCAGAGATACTCCTTACCCTGGCACAATACGGGACGTACGGCTTCCCATTAGAACCTGACCTGCTGCTTTATTACACTCTGGCACATTAGAGATCTCGTGGTTCAAGTCTTGTGTCAGTGAAGAGAGACGACCTCAGCGACAGGTGTTGTTGCTGCGCACGGAGCAGGAAGGGTGGTGATGTGTTCAGAAGACACCGCAGGGAGGAGACAGGATGAGGCACAGGTTACACTAACATGGCAACCAACACAGATAAACCAGATGAGACAAAAACTAACAGGACACGCCACAGAGGGTACCGGATACAAATGTGAGACAAGTGATGCCCGGGAACGGATGGGAGTGTCAGGGAAACCGACGCACCCAGAGACAAGTCTATGAGATAGCACCGCAATGTGGTCCAAAAGATGAGGCTGGCTTATCCTGTGTCATGTTGGGCAACGTATCATTTTGTTATTGACTGATTAGTTGGCCTTTGTTGCACCGCAGAATAGACTCATCACGTCCCGGGGGGGAACGGGTCCTTATAATCACGCGGCAGCTAACACGGGTAACACCCCCAGACACGTGACGTTTGGGAGTTCAGAACCAAACATTATGTAATAATTCCTATTTAAACGGGCATTACGGGTATGGCAATCCTAACCCTTAAAAATGCACATGCTGCCATGTAAAGCAGTAATAAGTATTACTATTCTCTCGCAGCTGGCAAAATATTTAGTTCGTTAATGGGGATATAACATATATAATACTGGATCTCTAACAATTAGCACTGCTGACTACATACGCCCAACCACAATACCGCTTAACCCACACGTTTTTAACCAATGTTAATTCTAGAGACTGATGTTTTAATTCTGACTTATTTAACTCCCTCCCCCCTCGCCACTCCCCTGTCCCCCTCCCCCTTTTCTTTACCCTGTCCAATTCCTTTAAATATGACAAATAGAAAATATCTTTGGGGAAAAAATAACAAAACAAATGTCTGGCTTTTTTGGCTCTGAAAATTTTACATACAGCCGTTGCTTATAGATTAAGGCTTTTCCACAAATTATATCAAAAGTACGTTTTGTGAGCCGAGTGAGAGTAAGAGTGCTGAGGGGGGGAGAAGGAGGGATCTCTGCTGGAAGGCGGGATGGAGTGATTTGTTTGAGGTCTCACTAGCTGACTTGTAGTGAAAGTATTTTAATACTTAGCAGGTGGGAGCATGGAATTGACACACGGATAAGGGTTTGGTCTAACCACTGACTGGCACACCCGGAAATAACAAACAGAAAAGGAACAAGTGCAGGAGGAAGATATTGGGATTTGTGGACTATTGAGAAATCACTAGGATACTGTAGGTACATGATTTTCACCGTTTGTGGCCCCTTTCCCCATGAACCCCTTATTACATTGCAATAAGCCACTCCAAAATTGGATTGCCATAAAAAGATATGCAGTCCTGCTTCTAAAATTAGTCAAAGCATTATCGTGGCTGGTTTTGTGGCCAAATATGGAAGTAAAGCAAAAAAGGCTCAGTGGCCCAATCCTTCACTACAAACATTGATCCATACGTGACAATACGATGTCTGAACAATTCCGATCTATGTAATGTCCCCTTAATTGATATTTGTTGCGGTTTCTACCAGCTTTAACTAGGAAGTTCCATTCAATATCAGGAAAGTGCTGATAAATTGGAAACCCAGAAGATGGAATGTTCAAGCAATAAGGCACTCAGGAGTTGTGTTACTATTCAGTCACCGTTAATGAGTAGACGTGTAGTGGGTTTAATCTCAGGGAAATAACGCCTTCAGGAGTCTGTAGGTCTCTCCTAAGGTGCCTGGTGTAACCCACCCATTTGCTTGCCTATTTTTTATGAGGTCTTAAGGTCTTCCATGCCGCGGCCAAAGATTAACGCAGCGGTGGTTCCCATTCAGAAGCATGGCCCCCACATAGTGTGATTGCCCCAGGCACCGTCCCAGGCGCCGCAATCTTCGTTCCGCGGCACTGGGGACAGTGAGTCTTCCTACATCTGTATTTTGAGCTGTGGTTATAGTTTGGACGTCTATATCTATAGGTAGACATGGACCTTCCATTCCTATGCAGATGTGAATCTGCGGAAACTTGGTTGCTAAATGTATTCCAAATGTTGAAGATTTTGGAAGGCATTAAACAGATTTAGATTTTTCTGAAATTCACCTGAAAATTATTCCCCCCGAAAAGCTAAAGCTTAGTTCTGGAAAACGCCCAGAAATTGCCAAGCATTTTAGTGACAAGTCCAGAGGTGGTGTTTCCAAATGAGTGAGATTTTCCCCCAAAAACATTTTGATGCAATCTCAGAATGAAGTAACACGGGCTCACACCTCCCTGCTTACAGCGGTATCACCAAATATCTTCCGAAAATAGCACGGCCGGCTTTCTGTCTGATAGTCAGGGTGACAGGACAGCCAATCTGTGCCGCCGGTATTATTAGGGCCTTTATCTCCTCTCCTGATAAGTCCTGGAGAGCTGCTGTTCTAGGAACCTTTATTAATGCCGTTTGCTGGACCAATGCAGTCCTTGTTCCTTTGAACACTGGACTACCTGCTATTGTAACCCTATTCTTGTTTGGACCAAGAGTTTGATTCACCCCTGAAAATTAACATACAGTATAACACTGCACCATTGTGCTCCTCTGAGGGTCTATGGATTTAAAAAAAACTTTAAAGCAGCAATCCTAGCAAAGTCTGATTTTTTTTTTTTTTTAACCTAATTGGAACCAGGGCGTTCCCCGGAGCAGAACCGTGCTGCAATCAGCACCAAGAACCCACTAGCTCTCACGATAATTACTGTTTTCCGTGCCGGGGAAGTTACTGGAGCATACCTGTACAGCAAGGGCGCCCCCTGGCGGCCAGAAGGAAGCTGGAACCCCGTGATGTTACGGCTTCCTATTGGCCCATGGGACCTGTGAGATTTAGAGGCCATGTTGCTTTCTGGCACCGGTGAGCTTACCGGTAAATATCCCGGGGGCTCCCTGTTGCTGGAAATAGCCCGATTCAGCTCTGGGGGGCATCTGCTTCCAATTATATAAAGAATATATCATGGTTTAGGCGGGATTACTGCTTTATCTGAACGCAGTTTTGCGCCATCGGAATGAGTTTGTGATATGGGGAGTATTGTATTGTATGTCTTTATTTATATAGCGCCATTAATGTACATAGCGCTTCACAGTAGTAATACATGGGGTAATCAAATAAATAACAGATAATATGAATAACAGAGCATGGGAATAAGTGCTTCAGACATAAAAGTAACATTAAGGAAGAGGAGTCCCTGCCCCGAGGAGCTTACAGTCTAATTGGTAGGTAGGGAGAACGTACAGAGACAGTAGGAGGGAGTTCTGGTAAGTGCGTCTGCAGGGGGCCAAGCTTTATGTATCATGTGTTCAGAATATCCACAGTGCTATTCATATGCTTCTTTAAGCAAGTGTGTCTTAAGGTGGGTCTTAAAGGTGGATAGAGAGGGTGCAAGTCGGGTACTGAGGGGAAGGACATTCCAGAGGTGTGGGGCAGTCAGTGAAAAAGGTTTAAGGCAGGAGAGGGCTTTAGATACAAAGGGGGTAAAAAGAAGACATCCTTGAGAAGAACGCAAGAGTCTGGATGGTGCATAACGAGAAATTAGGGCCGAGATGTAAGGAGGGGCAGAAGAGTGTAAAGCTTTAAAAGTGAGGAGAAGAATGGAGTGTGAGATGCGGGATTTGATCGGAAGCCAGGAGAGGGATTTCATGAGGGGAGATGCTGAGACAGATCTAGGAAAGAGTAGAGTGATTCTGGCAGCAGCGTTTAGGATAGATTGTAGGGGAGACAGGTGAGAGGCAAGAAGGCCGGACAGCAGGAGGTTACAGTAATCAAGACGGGAGAGAATGAGGGCCTGAGTCAGAGTTTTAGCAGTCGAGCAACAGAGGAAAGGGCGTATCTTAGTTATATTGCGGAGGAAAAAGCGACAGGTTTTAGAAATGTTTTGAATGTGAGGGGCGAATGTGAGAGAGGAGTCGAGTGTGACCCCTAGGCAGCGTACTTGGGCTACTGGGTGAATGATGGTAGTTCCAACAGTAATGTGGAAGGAGGTAGTAGGGCCAGGTTTGGGAGGAAGTATGAGGAGCTCTGTTTTAGCCATGTTGAGTTTAAGGCGACGGAGGACCATCCAGGATGATATAGCAGAGAGACATTCAGAAACTTTGGTTTGTACAGCAGGTGTAAGGTCAGGTGTTGAAAAGTATATTTGTGTGTCATCAGCATAGAGGTGATAATTAAACCCTAAAGGTGTTATTAGGTCACCTAGCGAGAGTGTGTACAGAGAAAAGAGAAGAAGTCCCAGGACAGAGCCCTGGGGTACCCCCACAGAGAGATCAATAGAGGAGGAGGAGGTGTTAGCAGAAGAGACACTGAAAGTACGATGGGAGAGGTAGGATGAGATCCAGGATAGAGCTTTGTTCCAAATACCAAGAGTATGGAGAATGTGAAGGAGAAGAGGGTGGTCCACTGTGTCAAATGCTGCAGAGTGTCACTAGGAGGAGTTAGTTTGGGGTTACACGAAGCACAGGGTGAAACAAACTGTACCCCTCTGTGCCTCACTCTCCCTTTCTTCTGCTTCAATGGATTATTAAAGTCAAAATGGATGTCAATGGGATTTTTCCATCAGATAAATTCCCCCGATCGGCACTATCGCAGTTTAATGAATAACCCCCTAAAACTCGCCACTGAATGGAAGAAAGTTGATTAACCAGCTTGTTTACGTGTGAAGCAGATTGGACCAGGAAACAGTGCATTAAAACCGCTGCATCTCCGCGTTCATACATAGACCCATCAACATCGTACCATTCCTCGGAGGCAAGTCACGACTCACGCTGTATGATGTCCCTGCCGTGAGCTGCCTGTTATCCACAGTAGCAGGAGAGCTGGGAGAGAAGGGCCCATTCCTGCTGTTTTGGGTGGGCTGTCGGCTTGTAGGAGTGAGCAGAATGGATATTTAGCTGTAATGGACGGTGGGACTAATAATGTTTTCGGGTCTATATTTTCAAAGCAAAATAACACCTTGGCACAGATACACAAAAGGGGGGCTAATCTTTAGCACCCCTCAGCTTCCATTCCTATGCATGGGAGTAAAGGCATGCTAAGGCTGTGCACCCTTTCATGGATTTGGGCCATAGATGGCTGGAAGTATGGAGTTCTCCATATTTATTCTGTATCACTTTTACACTGGGGCTAAACATGATCCCGGCATGTAGCAACACATTACTGATCTACAATACGGCTAAATAACCAACGCCTTGTCCAACATGTTTTATAGTTAAAGACATGTTTAATAGGTCTTTACAGTCAGAACCAGGAGACCCAAAGCCCAAACTCCAGAAACACCGGGACAAATGACAGAGGAAGTGGTTATTAGGGAAAGGGAAAACGGAAGGTCGGTTCTGAACAAATAGATTTTTTTGAACCCCCAGCCAAGTGGGAATTGGGCTATAAAGAGGCAATCCAAGCGGGTGAATTTTATAGTGATATATTTTTATAACATAGGATAGAAGCAGGGGGTCTCCGGATCTGAACCACGTTCATTTCAGCTCTGGGGACCCCCTGCTTCCGGAGATACCGACCTCCGTAGGGGGTGCCAGTAGCTGCTCTTGCTTTGCTTGCGGGGTTCACATAATGGCCGCTTTTCAAATCTCCAGCGCTGTGCGGGCCAATAGAAAGCTGTGACGTCATCCGATGCGGTTTCCTATTGGCTTACGTGACGCGGGAGCTTTAAACTTGCAGGAGATACCGGCGCCCCCTTTGGAGGTAAGTATCTCAGGAAGCAGGGGGTCCCCGGAGCAGAGGTTTATGGGGTTCACCTCCGGGGTAACATTGACTTCCTTAAAATCATCCCCCTTAAACTGTTTAACTTATTCCGTCTGGTGAGAAATAAACATGTTTCTGCTTTTCTCTGGGAACACTGAACTCAAGCAGATCCGTTTATTCTGATCAAACACAGGGCAGGCTGGGGCTGGGGGGACTGACACAGGGCAGGCTGGGGCTTGTTGCGGGGTGATGATGTCACATCATATGATAATGGCACCATGTTGTGGGGTGATGATGTCACACAGTATAATGTCCAATCACGAAGCAGGGATGGAGCTGGGACGTCCCGGTTTCAGAGATACTTTCTATTGATGTTTCCGTCATTACTTCCTGGTGTCTCCAGGGCAATTAAATGGACGTCCAATAGGAAGCCGCAACAGATGACTTTGCAGCCTCCTATTGGAAGTGAGCAGCCATTTTAATTCCCCATGAGGGGTAATGTAAAACTGGTAAATTCAATGGTTCAGCACCGGAGGAACCTCGGGTTTCCACCCTGACGCCTCAGTACGATCTCACAGAATGAGGATGTCACCGCTTCCCCCGTGTGATGTCACCATGTGATGACCGCTTCCCCCGTGTGATGTCACCATGTGATGATGTCACGGGGTCCCTGGACTCACCGTACTGATACTTGTCCTCAGAGATCCAGTTGCTCTCGGGGGGTCGTCGGGGGTCCCAGTCCCCTCCTACCCCACTCAGGACGGTGTCCTCCCAGTCATACTGAGACGCGTCCTCGTCTTCGTGCTCCGGCGGCCCGGCGGGGAGGTCGCTGTACTCCCAGAAGAGCGGCCAGAACAACTCGTGCTGGGACGCCCAATCAGAATCGTTCCAGTCAGTGCGAGAATCCGACAGGTCCAACTCAAACTCCGTCCGTGAGTCTGGGACCACCTCAATAGTAACCTGGGGACCCAACACAGAGAGGGGGGGTAAGGGACATGGGGATCGAGGGGACCTCAGTAAGTGGGGCTGGGGGGCTGACAATGACTCTCACAGGTCTAACAGGATCCACAGTCTGGCAGACGGAGGGACCCATGGAGCCGTCGGTGACACAGAAGGGACTTATGACCCTTGGGGTCCCTCTCACGACAGGGGGACATAGGGTGATATGATGGCGCTGTGTCACGGGTGACAGGGATGTGGCTCTCACCTGGATATTGGGATTCTCAGAGCTCAGATTGGCCTCTGACAGACTCTGTAGATCCAGTATGAAGGGGGAGTCCTCTCCTGGGGGGAGGCTGCTCGGAGAGGGGTGGAGGTGACTCCTGACACCCGGCTGGGAACCCCGACGTCTGTACCTGCGCGGTCTGTTTGGGCTGATGCCTCTCCACTCATGTGTCACCTGGTTGGACACTGGAACATTCTCCCCTGGGACAGTGGGCAGATCTGACTCCTCATTCACCTGCGGGGGAGGAAACATGAGGCGATGACCCTGAACACAGATAACATTGCAAGCAGCTGTGGGTCAATGCTGGTCTCATGTGGGGTCATCCGAAACCAGGCCTTGGGGTCAAATTAGACCATCCTATGCCTAAAAATAAAACCAATACAATTAGCGCCATCAGTGCTGGAGAAACCAACAGGGCGATGTTCTGCACGAGAGATTAACAGTGCAGAGCTCAGGAAGATGTATAGTGGCACTGGTGCTGGTCGGTGTAACCATACTATGAAATCTTGAACAATATACTCAGCTAGAGTAGGAAAGGTACTCGTCAGCATACAAATGAGGCCAGCACGACAAGTAAGACTTCAACCCCACATATGGAACACACCCCAAAGCAACGGCCCTCATTCTCCGGAGGCTGGAATGTCCCCGGGCGTGACAATGTCCAGGAAGAAGGCAGAGGGTGCTAAGAATCCACAGAGGTTAAACAAAATCTGTCATTCAAACCTAAACCTGGCTACCTACAACCGCCGGACTCTCTCCAGTGAAGCAGCACTGCAAGAACTGGAAGAGGAACGTGAAGAGATTAAAAAAAAAAAAAAGCCGCCCAAGATTCTAAGTGGCCCAGTTCTAAGTGGCATGGTCCAGTTTAACAGGAGGGAAACAAGGGGACTACAGAACACCTACGGACCCTCAATCCTGGATGTGAACTACGCTGGAAAGTTGGACATTTTCTATCCCAGACCACACATCTCAGCACTAAACTACTGCTGCCATGATGCTGCTACTATTTATATTTGCCCTGACCTCGCTTCTTTTCAAAATACACATTTCTTTCTACCAGCCCCATGTCTCCAACTCTATTCATATATCTCCATCTTCTTTACCCCTCAATAAAAAACACCCACACAAATCCTCTATTCACACCCTCTATCTCCTCCTTCCTGCTGCGGGGGATCTCCCCTAAGACCTCGGCCATGGTCCCTGCTGGCGTGCTGAAGCGTGCTGAGGCGCAGGGAAAGCGGGTGCTTTCCCTGGCCTTGCGGTTACTTACCTCACGCGCTGTCAGCAGCCGTCAGGGGGCGGGCCGGGGGCGGGCACGTCACTGGACGGGGGCGGGCCAGTGACGTCACGGAGCTGGTTCGCCCTCATTGGGCGAACCGCTCACGTGACCGGCCTGTCGCGCCGGCAAGCGGGGGAATTTAAAATTCCCCTAAGACCTGCGCTTCCGCAAGCGCGCAGAAGCACAGGTGAGCCCCTACTAAAGCCGCTCTAATTGCGGCTGTAGGGGCTCAGTGCTAAGCGGGAGCGCGCATCAGCGCGCTTCCGCCAGCAAGCAGGTAACATGGCCGAGGCCTAAGCCTAAAGCCAGACATACACACCTGATCTCACCTACGCCTCCCTGCCATCTCTTCCCCTTTAAATGGCGTTAGCCTTTTCATTTAACACTGACTAACCTTAAAACTTGCCCCAAAAATCAAGCATCCCAATACCCTGCACTCATGGCTATTGTCCCACAGTCACTTATACCACCCATTGTGGTCAAGCACACCCATCTAGAGCACTTATTCCCTCCCCTGCTGTCTCTGTAAGTTTCCCCTCAAACCTCTTAGATTGTAAGCTCTTCGGGGCAGGGATTTCCTTTCCCATTGTCTGATTTTTGCTGCACTTATTGTATAATTATAATTCCCTGTACTGTATTCTTTGTGAAGCGCTGAGTACACTTTTGGCGCTATATAAATAAAGACATACAATACAATACAAATGGGATACTGTTGGCCTTAGTAAAGTTAGAAGAAAAGATGAAACCCTCATTAAGCTCAAATGCGGACACTTATAATATTACAGAGGTACAGAAAATGGAAAAAATCAGCTTAATCGTTAACACGAGACGGAGAAACAACTTAGTGGAATATTAAAGTTCATCGGAAAGAGCAGCCAGAATATTCAGTTTACAAAGTAATACGGGCTTCAAATAATCCAAATATATGCCCCAATATCAAGTCGCACAGACAATGCCGTGGAGACTTCAATCAAGAAATCAATCAACTTAACAACACAGGAAATTGTCACCTCAAGATCGTTCTGGGAGATTTCAATGTAAAGATTGGTGCCGATCAGAAAGACAAAGCATGATTGGATGAGCACGGTTACGGTGACAGGAGCGAACGTGGGGGCAGATTGGTAGAATTTACAGAACGTGAAAACTCCTACATCCTGAATTCAGTCTTCAGGAAGAACCCACATAGAAAATAGACAGGGAATCAAGAATAACATGGACTATGTACCAGCCAACAAGAAACACGTGATTGAAGACTGCACAGTCCTGAACCGTTTTAATACTACGGGTGATCAGCGATTGGATCGCTGCAAAGATGGAAGTTAGAAAACAGATTCAAAACAAAAACAATCGACATTAAGAACCTCGAGAATAACAGGTGAATGTTTAAATTAGAACTAAAAAAAACCAGCCTCCGCGTGCTCCGTATGTACGGAGACACGTTAACAAACCGCTATGAAGAGTTTATAAAGATTGTAGTTGAAGGCGCAGAAAAAAAACCCGGAGGAAACGCTGACAAAAAATATCTAAATCATACAAAATAATTACTGAGAAGAAATGTAGCAATGCTAAACCCCAAGAACAAGAACTGTAGATGCAGAGCTGTGCGAGACGATGCGCAGACGTGTAACTGGAGATGTAAGAGAATGTAACTGTGATATTGTGAGGAAGACTAACGAAGATAACAAACGTTTAAAGACAAAGCAGCGACTTATGGTTGGGAAAAAGCAAAGCCCTGCACTCAGACAAGACCATCCATCAACAATAAAACACTGTGCACTTATCAGAAAGAGGGTTCAGGAATTCTACATGAAATTGTATAACAGGTAACACAGGTAACACCGGCGTAATCCAGCAGCGAGAAGAAACCAGCAATGATGCACCATGCGTCCTTCCAGAAGAAGGCAAAGGTAATAAAATACATGAGGAATGGGAAGGCTCCCGGGGAAGATGGAATTACAGCTGAAAGATTCTGGGGAAGAAGTAGAGAAAATCCCTGCAAACCTCTTTACACGCGGCTCGAAGAACAGGAACATTCCAGAACAATGGAGCAATGCCAGTTATCCTCATCCACAAGAAAGGAGACAAAGACGTCCTCAAGAACTACACCTACTTGTCAATCACTAAAATCAGTCTACTTGTAATCACAAGAATCTTATGAAGATATTAACTAATTGGCTGCCACAGACCTGGACTTTGCCCAGCCTAGAGAACAAACAGGATTTCACAGCAGATACAACACAATGGATCCAAGTGGTCCTAGTAGTGATCTCTCGAAGTGATGACTACGATCGACCACTCATTTTAGGATTCACAGACTCAGAAAAAGCATTTGACTTTGTCTACACCTCAGCGGTTCTATATGCTTTAAGAACACAAAGTGTTGAAGAAGCGTCCATTTAGATTATAAAAAGCATTTAAGAGAATGTCACATCAACCATTAGATTATACGAACATACAAGCAAGATAAGGATCAGCGAGGGAGACACCGTGTCACCAAAGCTTTTCAAAGAAACACTTGTTCAAGACATTGGCTTGGGAGGAAAAACAAATCCAAATCAATGGCAAATATTTGAGTTACCTACGATTTGCAGGGGACATTATTATTTTTGCCACAAGTCCAGAAAATCTACAGCAACAAATGGGAGAACTCGCCGAGCCAAGTCAGAAGGTCGGACTCCACGTGAATCTCAGCAAGGCCAAAGTGATGGTCATCGTCCGTCAAAGATCGAAATGAATGGAATAGAACTAGGAGAAGACCAGGTCTGTCTTGGCCTCCAAGTAATGGATGGGAACCTTCTGAATGAAATCAATAGGAGGATGAAGATGGGACGGGGAGTATTAGGAAGAAACAAGGCGATTTTTCAAGGGAGCCTTCCACGGTGCCTTAAAAGGAAGGTTTTCAACCAGTGTATCCTACCAGTGCTCACGTATGGATGTGAGACTTGTACCCGAAATACGAGAATAAATCGCATCAGACAACGCAAAGCAGTATGGAGAGAGGTGCATGCTGGGTATTACCCGAAGAGATAGAAAAAAGAATGAATGGTTTTGAAACCAAACAAAAGTCTGTGACATCAAAAGAGTGAAGAAATTAAAATGGCGGTGGACCGGACATGTCACAAGAAGAAATGATCGTCATTGGACAAAGATGGTACTGGGCTGGATTCCAAGAGACCACTCTTTGGAACAATCTGCTCTGTACAGTTCGAGAGGCCCCCTCTTTGGAAATCTATAAAAACAGGCTCAAGACCTACCTGCGTACCCAGGAATTTAATCAATGACCCACAACCTGTCCGGCATCTAATAGCTACAGCACCGTCCCCTCCTGTATTCTGTCTGTCCCTGTGGTTAGTCTCTTTTACAACCTTAAATGTTTTCTTTTCCCCTCCTTTTTGTAACGGTGAAGCGCTTTGAGTCCCATTGGGAGAAAACCGCTATATAAAGTTAATAATAATATTATTATTATTATTATTATTATTATTATTATTATTATTATTAAAAGTAAGATAGGATGAAATCAGAAAAATTGTTGGAGCAAGAGGGGGTGTTGCAGCCGCAGTACCTGGAAAATCCAGGAGGAGGCCTTCATCAGCAGTGTATGGACAAGGACCGAAGAGAGAGCGAGTGAGGATGTGTAATAATAATAATAATAATAATAATAATAATAATAAGATACTGCGCTCCTGCCAGGTCAGACCTTTCTCGATACCAAGTAGCTCTTTTGGCGCAGGGAGTTCATGTGAGCCCCATACACGGAGATTCTCGCCATCCAATGACAACCTGATGGGTTGGAGACACTTAACGGTGCCTTATTGCCACATATCACACCTGTACAACCTCAGGCTGACCAATGATACCAGGCGCATGTGGCAGTCACGTGTGGACAGGGTGCAGGGAGTACATAGAATGACATTACTGATCATGTGTGCAGCGCTGCGCAGAACAATGCGCAACACAGACGCAGAACCCCAAGAGCTTACAATCTAATATAGGTATGTGGCAGACTGCACAGAAGCAGGATGTGGCACACAGGCACAATACAGAGATCAGGACAGCAGCTATAACACACACTGGCAGAAGTAATCCTGTCCCCAAGAGCTTACAATCTAATATATGTATGTGGCAGACTGCACATGAAGAGGATGTGTACACACAGGCACATACAGAGGTCAGGACAGCAGGTAAACACACACACGTCCCAAGAGCTTACAATCTAATATATGTATGTGGCAGACTGCACAGAAGCAGGATGGGACCACAGGCACAATCAGAGGTCAGGACAGCAGCTATAACACACAACGGGCAGAAGTAATCCTGTCCCCAAGAGCTTACAATCTAATATATGTATGTGGCAGACTGCACAGAAGCAGGATGTGACACACAGGCACAATACAGAGTCAGGACAGCAGTGTATAAACACACACACTGTCCCCAAGAGCTTACAATCTAATATTGTATGTGCAGACTGCACAGAACAGGATGTGACACACAGGCCAATACAGAGGTCAGGACAGCAGCTATAAACACACTGGCAGAAGTAATCCTGTCCCCAAGAGCTTACAATCTAATATATGTATGTGGCAGACTGCACAGAAGCAGGATGTGACACACAGGCACATACAGAGGTCAGGACAGCAGGTATAACACACACACTGTCCCCAAGAGCTTACAATCTAATATATGTATGTGGCAGACTGCACAGAAGCAGGATGTGACACACAGGCACAATACAGAGGTCAGGACAGCAGGTATAACACACACACTGTCCCCAAGAGTCTACAGTCTCACCTGCAGGTTCCGGGGGTCCGGTCCCGGTGCCTCCGTGTCGGAGCCCCCCCCAGCAGTTCCAGAGAGGGGGTGAGCAGGAGCACGCAGGGCAGCAGCAGAGCCGGGAGCCCGACATAGCGCTGTCCGGTCACTCACACGGGGGGTGCAGCCCCCCATCTCGTGGGGGGGGGGGGGGGGGGGGGAGGAGAGACCCTGTTCTCCGTGGTCTCTCCGGTGTCCGGGGTCTCTGCTGTTCCCGGGGTTGCCGTCGTGGTCCGGGTTCTGTGCTCCGTCCGTGACTGTGGTCTCGGGGGTCTCGTCTCGGGCCCGGGGGTCTCCGGGTGTCTCTATCTCCGGTGTGTCCCCGGGGTCTCTGTCTCCGGTGTGGTCCCCGGGGGGTCTCCGGTCTCCTGGTGTTCCCCTGTGTCCGTGTCCCTGGGTCTCTCTGTGTCCCCGGGGGTCCGCTGTTCGTCCCTGTCTCCGGTCTATGTCCTCCGGTTGTGTCCCCGGGGGTCCCTGTGTCCTCTGGTGTCCTGTGTCTCCGGTGTGTCACGGGTCTCGTTGTGTCCCACGGTCTCCGGGTGCCTGTGTCTCGGGGGTCTGTGTTCTCCGGTGTGTCGCCCGGGGGTCCCTGTGGTCTCCGGTCTCTGTCTCCGGGGGTACTCTGTCTCGCGGGGCTGTCTGTGGATGGGGCTGGCGGGGGCGGAGTCTGTGACACGGAAAGGGAGGAGCCACCCCGGTAATATGAATGAAACTGACCTGTGTGTCACTGAGTGTGTGTTAAGTAGTGTCATGATACACATAGTGTATTGCTGTACACCTCAGTTGGTGTGTATTTAGTAGGTACATGAGTACACAAGAGTGTATTTGTGCGAACTAGTGTGTGTGTGTGTAGTGTGTGTGTCACGTGTTGTCAACAGTGGTTGTGTGTGTTCACAGTGTGTTGTGTCACTGTGTGTGTGGTGTGTGTGTGTGTGTGTGTGTGTTGTGTGTGTGTGTGTGTGTTTGTGTGTGTGGTGTGTGTGTGGGGGTTGTGATTTAGTAGTGTACATGAGTACACCACTAGTGTATACCTCAGGCTTCCTGCATACACTGCAATGCTTGAGCCGGATTTATTATCTGAATTTTAGCTTTTTAATGAATAAATATTTATACAATCCCTGTGACCGACATTGCAGGGGTCCACAGGTCTCACCAGGGCTAAAAGCAATCATTCCTGTGCTCAGTCTCATCAACAATACATTAAGGAACACAAACATCTACAGGAGCGCGACAGAAGAAAATAAATGTATTTTTATTTATCAGCAGCTGATAAAACAACAACAGCAGATACATCAATTTGCCTTTTTTTGTGTCGAAGCGTCACATAACGGTTAAAAATGTTTGTTAATGATGGGGATTACCCTATGCGATCTCAATCATTTTTTTTAACAACCCATTTTCTGGGGGGGGGAAAAAATGTGGAAAAATAAGGACAAGAGAAGTGGTTTAAAAAAAAGCTGTGTGTTCTTTGGTCAGTTTCTCGACACTTCATGCCAAAAAAGAAAACACATTTTAAGGCCATTTTAGTGAGTTCTGAGACAGGTGCCGCTAGTCCCATAATTCCAAACGCAGGACGAAGGAATCGTCGTACTCTAATTTATTCCCGTTAATAGAAGCTACTGAACTCATTTGGACAAGAATTTGATTTCTGTACATTTCTACGACAATCCCTGATGTAAAGGACGCTAGGCCAACTCAGGAGTTGCGTTACCCCTTCCTGGTCCCGTGTCTTATTGTGCTGGCGTCCGCACAGCGACAGTGTTCAGAGGGTTTAGACCAGTGAGAAGTTTAGTTCCGAGAGGAAGGAATGTACATGAAAAGAATTCGTGGATGGGGAGGGAGGAGAGGGATTTGGGAGCCGAGGTTACACACCTGTTCAAGACGTAAGCGAGTCTCAATTTACAATGATGTAGGCGACATTTTGACAAAATGTTACAGTGTCCATTGACAATTCTCATTTGCTCCGAGTGGAATTATTTCTCCCCAATTTCCACTCTTGCCCGGGTAACCGCAGTCTCACCCCCACCCCCCCACCCCCTTACCTATACATATTCTATTCCTTCCATTTCTGTGCTGAGCAGGAGTGAGAACCATTGGTCTAATACTTTAACAAAGCTAGCCTGGCGCCTGGCGCCTGCCCCTCGCTGGAGGCCGGAGCTCCCAAACCATGCCAAATCGCTGCTCATCCACCAAGTCCCATCACTGGGGTCTGCTCTTCCCCGAGTGAAAGAAGAGCCGCTCGTGACTCGGCACACAGAACCGGCGTCACGGCGTGCTTTTTATGCCGTCTCTGCATTGACTTGCTGAAGTTCCTACACTGCTGAAACAGGTTGGTATAACTCCTAAATTCAGCGTGCGCGGGTCGGGGCTGGAGGACGGTCCCCACCGGCGGATGGACAATGCATTGTTTATACAAAGAGCAGGTCACAGAGCCATGAAATGAGGAACAAAATACATACCACCCCGGGAAACGTCCCCTGGTTAAATAATCCAGCACAGGGTGGACACTTGGATCCAAATTAACCTGTCACATTGGTCCAAAGACTTTAATGTGTGAGACTTACCACTTCTGTCTCGAAGGCAGATTGGGGACAGAGATAATAAACCTACATGTCGACATTTTAGCCATATTATATTTCTTATAAAAACACGCAGCGGGAGAATTTCCTCAGGTGTGAACCTGCAAGCACATTATATGTGATACGAGCGTTGAGGGTTATTAACTAACACAGTGCCTCAAGCCTAGAAGCAGACAGTGGCAGCCAGCCTCCCACACCACACAGTGGGCAGGGACTTGGGTGCACCACAGCCTAGCAGGACACGTATGCACAGCACGTGTCAAGTAGCACTTATACTCGTTTTAAACATGTATTGCCGCCTTTAACCCCCTCACAACCAGAGTGAATAGCAACTCACGGGAGAGCAATGCATTTCTCTCTCCCCCGGTGAGGGAAAGAGTTACGTTTGCGTTCACTACTTCAAAAGAAGACCTAGGGAGACGAGGCCGATTCGGCCCTGATCTTCAGGTGAGAGAGAAGGAGCAAGCAACACTGGAAATACCGTTGGTGTAAAGACTTGGAATCGGATCCCTGATCAGTGTTCTGCCCCACACGGGATCTGTACCGGGCGAGGAGTTTGGGGCGAGACCTCAGACTTGGGAACATGAAGGCTTCTCACTGGTCCCGTTTGGAATAAATAATAATAATAGATATATGGGCACCTCCCTCCGCCGTCCAGAGTAAACAAAGGGAGGTGAGAGAGGGGGCAATCGTGGGGCCGGTGGCATCGTGGTCCTATGTACAGCGCCTGCCTTCTGGCTGGCACAGAATGCCCAGGCTGGTCCCCCCGCAGGGACGTGTATATGTAATGCAGGATGGGGGGGATGCGTCCTGAGGTGGCACAGTGCCCCACCTCTCCCTGTAGTATCAGTCCCTGTTCTCCTCGTCACGTATGACTCATCGAAGGGGCGGTCTCAGCAAAGGCACAAAGTGATGCGGGAATACTTCAGGTCGGAGATCCCCGACCACGCTGATCTCCTTCAGATCCTAAGGGGGTAGAAGAGGGGGGGAGACTTGTCAGGGTTGGGGGGGGGGGAGACGGGTGGGGGGGGAGACAGGTGGGGTACAGAAGTGGAGACTTGTCATCCTCAAATTAACATATCTGCCCAATCTCAGGAGGGAAGGCAGAGAGGGGACGGCCTCCGGAGGGAAGCGGGAGGGGGGGGAGGAGGAGGGAGGGAGGGGGAGGGAAGTGGGAGGGGACGGCCTCGAGAGCGGATGGGGAGGGGCTGAGGGATCGGAGGGGGGAGGGGGGGCGGCCTCCGGAGGGAAGCGTGAGGGGGGTAGGGGCGGCCCTCCGTAGGGAAGCGGGAGGGGGGAGGGGGGCCCTCCGGAGGGAAGCGGGAGGGGAGGGGGCGGCCTCCGAGGGACAGCTGGAGGGGGGAGGGGGGCGGCCTCCGAGGAAGCGGGAGGGGGGGAGGGGGCGGCTCCGGAGTGAAGCGGGAGGGGGGGAGGGGGCGGCCTCCGGAGGGAAGCGGGGAGGGGGAGGGGGCGGTCCTCCGAGGGAGCGTGGAGGGGTGGGGAGGGGGACGCCTCCGGAGGGAATCGGGAGGGGGATGGGGGCGGCCTCCGGAGGGAAGGCGGAGGGGGGAGGTGGCGGCTCGGAGGGAGCGGGAGGGGGCGGCCTCCGGAAGGAAGCGGGAGGGGGGAGGGGGCGGCCTCCGGAGGGAAGCGGGAGGGGGGAGGGGGCGGCCTCCGGAAGGAAGCGGGAGGGGGGCTCGGCCTCCGGAAGGAAGCGGGAGTGGGCGGACCTCGGAAGGAAGCGGGAGGGGGGGGAGGGGGCGGACCTCCGGAAGGAGAGCGAGGGGGGGAGGGGGCGGCCTCCGGAAGGAAGCGGGAAGGGGGGATGGGGCGGCCCCGGAAAGGAGCGGGAGGGGGGAGGGGGGCGCCTCCGAAGAAGCGGGAGGTTGGGAGGGGGCCTCCCGGAGCAGCGTATAGGGTGAGGGAGCGCCTCCGAAGAAGCGGGAGGGGGGAGGGGGCGTCGTCGAGAGAAGGAGGGGGGTGGGGGCGGCCTCCGGAAAGGAAGCGGAGGGGGAGTGGGGGCGGCCTCCAGAACGGAGGGGGCGGGGGCGGAGGGGGGGGGGGCGGCCTCCGGAAGGAAGCGGGGAGGGGAGGGTGGCGCCTCCGAAAGAGGGGGGAGGGGGTGCGGCCTCCGGAGAACGGAAGCGGGAGGGGGGACGGGGGCGGCCTCCGGAAGGTAAGCGGTGGAGGGGGAGGGGCGCTCCAAAGGAAGCGGGTGAGGGGGGTAGGGGGCGGCCTCCGGAAGGAAGCGGGAGTGTAGGGGGCGTCATGTCCGTAAGAAGCTGAAGGGTGGGGAGGGGGCGCCTCCGATGAAGCGGGAGTGGGGGGGGGCGGCCTCCGGAAGAAGCCGGGAGTGGGGGGGGCGGCCTCGCGTAAGGAAGCTGATGGGGGAGGGCGGCCTCCGGAAGGAAGCTGAGGGGGTGGGTCGGCCTCCGGACTGAAGCTGGGAGGGTGGGGCGCTCTCTCTAGTAACGGAGAGGGGAGGGGCGGCTCCGAGAGGGGGGGGGGGGGGGCGGCCTCCGTACGAAGCGGGAGGGGGAGTGGCGGCCACTCCGAGTAAAAGGGGGAGGGGGCGGCCCGGAGAAGCGAGAGGGGGAGGGGGCGGCCTCGCGGAAGGAAAGCGGTGAGAGGTGGGGAGGGGGCGGCCTCGGACGGAATCTGAGGGGGGAGGGTGGGGCGGCCTCCGAAGGAGCGGAGGGGGGGAGGGTCTGCCTCCGGAGAAGCGGGAGGGGGAGAGAAATGAAACCATTATCTTGCTTAGTTTGTTCAAACACTACAGAGAGATCTCGTGGCTGTGATTTTCTTCCCTCTGCTTACAGGACGCCCGCAGGATCCGACTACAGCCCCAAATCTACAACCCAGCCAAAAATCCAGGCTGGGAAGTTTAACCTCTTAGTCACCAGAGGGATGGAAATCGCACTACAAAGCCAACATGTGAACACGAACGCAAAGAAGGGTCGCGGTCTTCCCTGTGGCCCGGGAGATTACAGAACCCATGGGAATCGGCCCCCTCCCACTGCAGGGTGACGTGTATGACATTGCCTACGAGGTGGGGTGGGTCAGGGGGCTCTCGCACTCACCATGTCCCATCTTTCCGTGGTGTGTGCAGGCCGACACACAAAACCCGCTCTGGACCTCAATGAATTGGGGTCGCGGAATCCCACAAACACACACCCAATGTTCCTCTTCAGATCTCTCTCCCGAAGCCCTGGGGATATGGGAGAGATGGGTGGGGGGGGGGGCAGGACGAGAGGTGGGTGAGTATGATATAGGGACTGGGAAACCTGCGTGTAAACATGACCATTATATACACCCCTGTGCACATTTGCACCTGCTTCTTACCATATTATATATATATATAAATAAGACAAAACAGAGAGCGCACGCCCAGAGTGTAAACTGTAACATTTAATGTAGTAAGAGGGGTTGGGGGGTGGGATTCAAGAACACTCACAATTGCAAGAGTAATAATTAGCAGTAGTGATAATAGTCACACCAGGCAGTCCAAACCGCACAAATAAGGAGTCCAGGAACAGCTTTGAATCATCCCCCAGGCAGACATCTCTCGCTCACGCGAAATCCTTCCGCCATAACAGTCTGGCTCAGATTGGCCTTCATATCATTCCATGTGCTCCCGGCCGTAAGGTACCACAGTGAGACTCGTGTCGCAAGGTACTCCCCGCGTTTCGTCGCAACACGATGCCCATGCAACTTTAATCACAGGGAGTCCCTGAAACACATGATGGCAATGTAGAGTGACTGGAGGGGTCTCAATCGGATTGGTAGTTGAACTAAGTGATAATACCCTCCCTAGAACGAGCCACAAACAGCTTATCAGAATTGCAATTAAACTTTACCAATTCAATTTACTTTATTTAAAAAGAGTTAAAAGTTTAATTGCAATTCTGATAAGACCCTCCAGTACTTCTACATTCCATTCTTGTTCAGGGACATTCCCTTTGATAAGTTGCATTTTGTTGCGACGAAACGCTCGGGGACGTACCTTGCGACCACTACGTCATCACGTTGGTGTATCCTTTACTGCCGGGGAGCACATGGAATTATAACAAGGCAAACTCGGAAACCAACTGTTCTGGAAGGATTCGGAGTGAGCCGGGAGAGACTGTGCTGCTGAGACCGATTCCAGCTTGTTCCTGGACTCCTTATTTGCTGGCGGTTTGGACTGCCTGGTGGTGATTATTAATCACATACTGCCTAATTCTATCTGCACATGGTGATGTTTCTTAATCCCCCCCCATCACTTCCCTAACTTAAATGGTCAGTGTTACACTATGGGCGTGCGCTCTCTGTTTTGTTTTTTCTTATAGATTTGTTTGCTGTGGAAACTGGTTATTCCATTGGACTGCCGTGGGCCCCGGACTGCTGTACAACTGTCTGGTTATACCTGTCATGACTTTTTCTAGGTTTGAACATTTGCTTTGATTTGTTTATATTATGTATATAAAGTGTTTATTTTAGTACATTATTGTTTATGAATTAATTATTTTTATTAGTTTTTCCTGCATCATATATTGCTATTTTTGCATTTATCTCTTTATTCTAGTTGGCGCTAGCTTTCCCTTTTCCTCCTCTTTTATACACACACCACCACACACCACACCCACACACACACACACCAACACCCACCCACCTCTGTACCGCATAGCTGTTTGTATATATATATATAATATATATAATATGATATATATAGATATATATAATATCTATATATATATATTATATATATCTCTCTCTCTCTATAGATATATAGATTATTCATTAAGAGAGTACATATAAACTGACCTGTACAACACCACAGCACCTACACCGTTTGTCTAATTGTATACAGATAGTTAACGTTACATAGTAGATGGGGTTAAAAATACATGCGTCCCTCAGTCAACCTATGCTAAATACATTTAAACGACAGATACTTATCCGATACCGACTTAAGCATATTGAGCCAGAAGAAGGCAACACCAACCCCCATGGCATATCTCAGGACAGCAGCTATAACACACACTGGCAGAAGTAATCCTGTCCCCAAGAGCTTACAATCTAATATATGTATGTGGCAGACTGCACAGAAGCAGGATGTGACACACAGGCACAATACAGAGGTCAGGACAGCAGGAAGCAGGATGTGACACACAGGCACAATACAGAGGTCAGGACAGCAGGTATAACACACACACTGTCCCCAAGAGCTTACAATCTAATATATGTATGTGGCAGACTGCACAGAAGCAGGATGTGACACACAGCCCAATACAGAGTCAGGACAGCAGCTATAAACACACTGGCAGAAGTAATCCTGTCCCCAAGAGCTTACAATCTAAATATGTATGTGGCAGACTGCACAGAAGCAGGATGTGACACCAGGCACATACAGAGGTCAGGACAGCAGGTATAAACACACACACTGTCCCAAGAGCTTACAATCTATATATGTATGTGGCAGACTGCACAGAAGCAGGATGTGACACACAGGCACAATACAGAGGTCGGACAGCAGGTATAACACACACACTGTCCCCAAGAGTCTACAGTCTCACCTGCAGGTTCGCGGGTCCGGTCCCGGTGACCCCGTGTCGGAGGCCCCCCCAGCAGTTCCAGAGAGGGGGTGAGCAGGAGCACGCAGGGCAGCAGCAGAGCCGGAGCCCGACATAGCGCTGTCCGTCACTCACACCGGGGGGTGCAGCCCCCCAATCTCGTGGGGGGGGGGGGGGGGGGGGGGGAGGGAAGAGACCCTGTGTTCCCGGTGTGTCCCTTCCCGTGTGTTCCCCGGGGGTCTCTGTCTCGGTGTTCCCCGGGGGTCCGTCTCCGGTGTTCCCGGGGTCTCCTGTCTCCGGTGTGTCCCCGGGGTTCCTCTGTCGCTCCGGGGGTCCCGTGATCTCCCTGGTCTCCGGGGGTCTCCGTGTTCTCTGTCTCCGGTGGGTCCCCGGGTGTCTCTTCTCCGGTGTGTCCCCGGGGGTCTCTGTCTCTCCGGTGTGTCCCCGGGGGGTCCTCGGTCTCCTGTTGTCCCCTGGTGTCCTGTCTCCTGGGTCTCTGTGTCTCCGGGGGTCCCTGTGTCTCCCTGTCTCCGGTCTCTGTCTCCGGTGTGTCCCCGGGGGTCCCTGTGTCTCCTGGTGTCTCTGTGTCTCCGGTGTGTCCACGGGTCTCCGGTGTGTCCACGGGTCTCCGGTGTGTCCCTGTGTCTCCGGGGGTCTGTGTCTCCGGTGTGTCCCCGGGGGTCCCTGTGTCTCCGGTCTCTGTCTCCGGGGGTCTCTGTCTCCGGGGCTGTCTGTGGATGGGGCTGGCGGGGGCGGAGTCTGTGACACGGAAAGGGGAGGAGCCAACCCGGTAATTATGAATGAAACTGACCTGTGTGTCACTGAGTGTGTGTGTATTTAGTAGTGTACATGAGTACACACTAGTGTATTTGCTGTACACCTCAGTGTGTGTGTGTATTTAGTAGTGTACATGAGTACACACTAGTGTATTTGCTGTACACCTCAGTGTGTGTGTGTGTCAGTGTGTGTGTGTGTGTCACAGTGTGTGTGTGTGTGTCACAGTGTGTGTGTGTCACTGTGTGTGTGTGTGTTGTGTGGAGTGTTTAGTAGTGTACATGAGTACACACTAGTGTATACCTCAGGCTTCCTGCATACACTGCAATGCTTGAGGCGGGATTTCATTTATCTGAATTTTAGCTTTTTAATGAATAAATATTATACAATCCCTTGTGACCGACATGCAGGGGTCTCACCCACGGGCTAAAGCCGAATCATTCCTGTGCTCAGTCTCATCTAACAATACATTAAGGAAAACAACATCTTACAGAGCGCGACAGAATGAAAATAAATGTATTTTTTATTTATCAGCAGCTGATAAAAAACAAACAAGCAGATACATCAATTTGCCTTTTTTTGTCTGAAGCGTCACATAACGGGTTAAAAATGTTTGTTAATGAATGTGGGATTTACACTATGCGATCTCAATCATTTTTTTTAACAACCATTTTCTGGGGGGGGAAAAAATGTGGAAAAAATAAGGACAGAGAAGTGGTTTATAAAAAAAGTCTGTGTGTTCTTTCGGGTCAGTTTCTCGACACTTCATGCCAAAAAAGAAACACATTTTAAGGCCATTTTATGAGTTCTGAGACAGGTGCGCTAGTCCCATAATTCCAAACGCAGGACGAAGGAATCGTCGTACTCTAATTTATTCCCGTTAATAGAAGCTACTGAACTCATTTGGACAAGAATTTGATTTCTGTACATTTCTACGACAATCCCTGATGTAAAGGACAGCTAGGCCACTCAGGAGTTGCGTTACCCCTGCCTGGTCCCGTGCTTTATTGTGCTGGCGGCCGCACACGGACAGTGTTCAGAGGGTTAGACCAGTGAGAAGTTTATGTCCGAGAGGAACAGGAATGTAACATGAAAGAAATTCGTGGATTGGCGGAAGGGAGGAGAGGGATTCTGGGAGCCGAGGTTACACCTGTTCAAGACGTAAGCGCAGTCTCAATTTACAATGATGTAGGCGCATTTGACAAAATGTTACAGTGTCCATTGAAATTCTTCATTTGCTCCGAGTGGAATTATTTCTCCCAATTTCACGCTTGCCGCGGTAACCCGAGTCTCACCCCCCCCCACCCCCTTACCTATACATTAATTCTATTCCTTCCATTTCTGTGCTGAGCAGGGAGTGAGACCATTGGTCCTATTACTTGTACAAATAGCCTGGCGCCTGGCGCCTGCCCCTCGCTGGAGGCCTGGAGCTCCCAAACCATCCAAATCGCTGCTTCATCCACCAAGTCCCATCACTGGGCGTCTGCTCTTCCCCGAGAGAAAGACAGAGCCAGCTCGCTGCTCCGCGCACACAGAACACGGCGTCACGGCGTGGCTTTTTATGCCGTCTCTGCATTGACTTGCTGAAGTTCCTACACTCTGAACAGGTTGTATACCTCCTAAATTCAGCTGTGCGCGGGTCCGGGGCTGGCAGTGACGGTCCCCACCGGCGGATGGGACAATGCATTGTTATACAAAGAGCAGGTCACAGAGCCATGAAATGAGGACAAAATACATACGCCCGAGAACGTCCCCTGGTTAAATAATCCAGCACAGGGTGACACTTGGATCCAAATTAACCTGTCAAATTGGTCCAAAAGACTTTTAATTGTGTGAGACTTCCACTTCTGTCTCGCAGGCAGATCTGGGGACAGAGATAATAAACCTACATGTCGACATTTTAGCCAATATTATATTCTTATAAACACCGAGCGGAGAATTTCCTCGGTGTGGAACCTGCAGCCATTAATATGTGATACGAGCAGTTGAGGGTTAGTAACTAACACAGTGCCTCAAGCCTAGAAGCAGACAGTGGCAGCCAGCCTCACACACACAGTGGGCAGGGCTTGGGTGCACACAGCCATAGCAGACACGTATGCACAGCACGTGTCAAGTAGCACTTATACTCGTTTTAACATGTATTGCCGCCTTTAACCCCCTCACAACCAGAGTGAATAGCAACTCACGGGAGAGCAATGCATTTCTCTCTCCCCCGGGAGTGAAAGAGTTACGTTGCGTTCACTAGCTTTCAAAAGAAGACCTAGGAGACGAGGCCGGATTCGGCTCCTGTACTTCAGGTGAGAGAGGAAGGAGCAGCAACACTGGAAATACCGTTGCGTGTAACAGACTTGGAATCGGATCCCTATGATCAGTGTTCTGCCCCACACGGGATCTGTAACCGGGCGAGGAGTTTGGGGCGAGACCTCAGACTTGGGAACATGAAGGCTTCACTGGTCCCGTTTGGAATAAATAATAATAATATATATATGGGCACCTCCCCTCCGCCGTCCAGATAACAAAGGGAGTGAGAGAGGGGGGCATCGTGGGGCGGTGGCATCGTGGTCCTATGTACAGCGCTGCCTTCTGCATGGCACAGAATGCCCAGCTGGTCCCCCCGCAGGGCGTGTATATGTATGCAGGATGGGGGGGATGCGGTCCTGGCAGGTGGCACAGTGCCCACCTCTCCCTGTAAGTATCAGTCCTCTGTCTCCTCGTACGTAGACTCATCGAAGGGGCGGTCCAGCAAAGGCACAAAGTGATGCCGGGAATACTTCAGGTGCAGGAGATCCCCGACCACGCTGATCTCCTTCAGAGCCTGGGGGGAGGAGAAATGAAAACATTATCTTGCTTAGTTTGCAAACACTACAGAGAGATCTCGGGGCTGTGATCTCTCCCTCTGCTTACAGGAAACGGCCCCGCAGGGATCCGGACTACAGCCCCAAATCTACAAACCCAGCCAAAAACTCCAGGCTGGGAAGTTTAACCTCTTAGTCACCAGAGGGGATGGAATCGCACTACAAAGCCAACATGTGAACACGAACGCAAAGAAGGGGCAGCGGTCTGTCCCTGTGCCGGGAGATTACAGAACCCATGGAATCGGCCCCTCCCAGCTGCAGGGTGACAGTGATGGACATTAGGCCTACGAGGTGGGTGGGTCAGGGGGCTCTCGGCACTCACCAGGTCCAGCATTTCCTTGGTGTGTGCAGCCGACACACAAAACCGAGCTCTGGACTCAATGATGGGGGTCGCTGGGAATCCCACAACCACGACACCAATGTTCCTCTTCAGCATCTCTCTCCCGAAAGCCCTGGGGAGAGGGGAGAGATGGGGGGGG
>WSYH01001974.1:0-31991 GCA_036426205.1 Ascaphus truei | reverse complement strand
AGACCCTCCAGTACTTCTACATTGCCATTCTTGTTCAGGGACATTCCCTTTGATAAAGTTGCATTTGTTGCGACGAAACGCGTCGGGGACGTACCTTGCGACACTACGTCATCACGTTGTGTGTATCCTTTACGGCCGGGGAGCACATGGAATTATATGAAGGCCAACTCTGATACCAGACTGTTCTGGAGGATTTCGAGTGAGCCGGAGAGACTGTGCTGCTTGGGAGACTGATTCCAGCTGTTCCTGGACTCCTTATTTGCTGCGGTTTGGACCTGCCTGGTGGTGATTATTAATCACATACTGCCTAATTCTATCTTGCACATTGTGAGTGTTCTTAATCCCCCCACCCATCCTTCCCTACATTAAATGTTACAGTGTTACACTATGGGGCGTGCGCTCTCTGTTTTGTTTTTCTTATAGATTTTGCTGTGGAACTGGTTATTCCATGTGGGAGCTGCCGTGGGCCCCTGGACTCTGTACACTGTTCTGGTTATACCTGTCAGGACTTTTTCTAGGGTTTGAACATTGGACTTTGATTTGTTATATTATGTATATAAGTGTTTATTTTAGTACATTATTGTTTATTGATTAATTATTTTTATTAGGTTGTTTCTGCATCATATATTGCTATTTGCATTTATATCTATTTATCTATTGGCGCTACTTTCTTTTCCTCTTTTATACACACACACACACACACACACACACACACACACACACACACACACCCTCTGACCGCATTACTGTGGTAGATATATATAGATATAAAATATATATAAAAATTATACATATATATTATATATTATATATATACTATATATATATATAATATCTCTCTCTCTCTATAGATAATAGTATATCAATATAGAGAGTACCATAAGAAAACTGATGTACACCAACACCTACACCTTTGTGCAATGTATTACGATGTTACAGTTACATAGTAGATGGGGTTGAAAAAATACATGCGTCCATCAAGTTCAACCTATGCTAAATTTAAACGACAGATACTTTATCCTATATCCGTACTTACAGCATATTGATCCAGAAGAAGGCAAACCCAAACCCCCAGTGTCATATCATCCAATGATATCTCATAAGGGGGAAAGTAAATTCCTTCCTAACTCCCTCCCTGCATCCTTCCCATGTTTACTTATTAGTTATATCCTTGTATACCTATCCAAAAAGATGTCTATGTATCCATCTTCAAGATATCTACCCATCACAGTCTCCATGGGTGATATATTCCACACTGTAACTGCCCTCACTGTAAAGAACCCTTTCCTTGGTTGCTGGTGAAATCTCCTTTCCTCTAACCTTAAGGGATGGAGGTTGTACTGCCTTTGGGATGAATAGTTCTTTTGAAAGCTCCTTGTATTGACCATAAATGTATTTGTATATAGTTATCATATCCCCTCTTAGACGCCTTTCTAATAATGTAAAAAAAAAAAAAAAAAAGTCTAATTTAGCTAACCACTCCTCATAAGTCAGACCCTCCTTATACTTTATTAATCTGATGGATCTTCTCTGTACTTTTTCAAGTTCCACAATGTCTTTTTTTTTTTTTTTTTTTAGAATGGTACCCAAAACTATTCCATATTCAAGGTGTGGTCTTACAAATTATATATACAGTGGTAAAATGATGCTTTCTTCCCTTACATCCAAACCCCAGTTTATACAAGATCTTATTTTCCTTTGCCGTTACTATCTGACATTGAGCACTAAGCCTGATGTCTACAAGCACTCCTAAATCCTTCTCATTCAACGAAACCTACCTAATTTTATCCCCTTTAATTTGTAAGTATCATGTTTATTCTTGCTTCCCAAATGCATAACCTTACATTTTACTGTTTTAAACATCATCTGCCATTTTACCTGCCAGAGTTTCCAGTCTCTCCAAGTCCTTCTGGAGATAAATTACATCCTGCTCTGAATCTACTACCTTACACAATTTAGTGTGATCACCAAAGATGGAGACTTTGTTCTTGATGCCAACTTCAAGGTCATTAATAAACAAGTTAAAAAGCAGGGGTCCCAGTACCGATCCCTGAAGTACTCCACTCACAACTTTAGCCCAATCTGAAAAAGTTCCATTTATGACAACTCTATCGCTTCAGCCAGTTTTTAATCCAGGTGCAAATATTTGTAGCCAGATACGTCCTTTATTTTGTACACTAACCATGTGTGACACGATCAAAAGCCGTTGCAAAATCCAAGCAGACCACATCAACTGCATTACCCTGGTCTAAATTCCTACTTACCTCCTCAAAGAAACTAATAAGGTTAGTTTGGCATGATCTTTCCTTCATAAATCCATGCTGACTATTACTAATCCTGTTACCCATTAGGTATTCCTGAATATTATCCTGTACTAAATCTTCACGTAACGCCCCACTATTGAAGTCAGGTTTACAGGTCTGTAATTCCCTGGTTGTGATCTAGCTCCCATTCTAAATATAGGCACCACATCTGCTTTACGCCAATCTTGTGGTACTGAGCCTGTGGAAATGGAGTCTTTGAATATTAAATATAATGGATATGCTATTACTGAGCTTAACTCCTTGAGAACTCTTGGATGTATGCCATCGGGGCCAGGTGCCTTATTTACTTTAATTTTATCAAGCCGCTTATGCGCTTCTTCCTCAGTTAACCAATTGTTCGTTAATATGGAGGTTGTGGCTTCCTCCTGTTGCAATGTGTTTCAACTGACTCCTCCTTGGTAAATACAGAGGCAAATAATGTGGTTAATACCGCCACTTTCGCCTGATCTCCAATAATCTGCCCGCCCATCTCACACTGAAAGGTTCTATATTCTCTTTTCCAATCTTTTTTGTTAAGGTAATTAAATAACTTTATTGGGTTGATCTTATGTTATTACAATCTTTTTTACATTTTCTTATCGGATTGTCCTTTTGCAACATTTGCTACATGCCTAAGGCCACGCCCCCTCGCGCCTCAGAACGCCGACCGCAGACCGCAGTATAGCGCTCTGCACGCACAGCCTGTTTGCAGTGCGGGCGCGCTGTCTGAGGCAGCGGGGCCTTAGCCTAAGGCTCCGGCCCCGGTCCTCCCTGCAGCACGCGCGCCTGCAGACTACAGTCGCGATCGGTAGGGGAGATCTACGGAGTGCGTGGGGGTCATGGCAGGGGGCTCGGCCATGACAGGGCATATCCCCCCCCAGCACAGAAGATCCCTCTTTCTTGAGGTGCAATCCATCCCTACTATAAAGATAGAACCTCTCATAGATGGATTCCCAGCTCAAAAAACCCCAAACCCCCTTTCCTACACCAGAATCTTAGTTAGAGTTTAGGGAGCTTAATGCATGACTGCCTCACTGGGGTAGCTAGTGCATGGCACTGGTAGTATTTCTAAAATACTACCTTGGAGGTCCTTGCCTTAAACTTGCGGTCTCGATCCCCGAAATCATTTTATAGGACCCTCCATCTTTCTCAAGCTTTGTCATTGGTGCTGACGTGTACCAAGACCACCAGGTCAGTCCCAGACCCTCCCAACATACTGTCTACCCGATTCGCAATGTGCCGAACCCGAGCACCCGGGAGACAAACTGTTCAGTTCCTGCGAACACGACAGATTGCCCTATCTACCTTCCTAATAATGGAGTCCTTTACCATCCCAATCTTTCTTGATATCTGAGTATCCAGAGTCCCCTCTGTGCTTGAGGAACTATTCCCCTGGTTGCTAAAGGAATCTGTCTCCCCCAGCCTTGCCATTTCTGCCCTGATACCCACAATATCTTTACTCAATCTGGCAAATCTATTGGGATGGGTCAGGTCAGAACTGGCCTGCCTCTTCCTTGTCCCCTTCTAATTGTTACCCAGGTACCTACCTGCTCCTCACTCACAGCGCCACCATCTGCACCACTAGTCCCAGGCATGGCCTGCTCAGTGAGCTCTAAACTCCTTTCAAGATTGTCAATCTCCCTCAATGTTGCAAGTTTCCTCTTCAGATCAGCAATCTGAGACTCCAAAGAGAGCACTCGCTCACACTTCCCACAGCGGTGTGCTCCCTGGAACAGCTGCTCCAAGTGCACATACATGTGGCAACATGTTCATTGAGTGGCACTCAATCCTGCAACTATGGAGTATTAAATGCTAACTAGCAGATTAGAGAACTAAATTAACTACCTTGTTTCAAACCCCTTCTGGTTATAACTGCATTTAAACCAAACAGCAATTCAGTCCATCAGCGCAGGGCCCGCAGGCGCCATTGGAAAATATCCCACCATAAATGAGTGATGTCTGCAAATATCAGATGGGTGTTTCCCCCTAAATTAGACACATTTGTAGATGTATATTATACATGCAAGGAGGACGATACACACACACACACACACACACACACACACACACACACACACACACACACACACACACACACCATTTTTCAAGATAAATCCAAATAAAATATGGACATGGAATGAAGAATGAAACTGAATATATCCTAGCTAACAAGAAGCTCGGGGTTACAGGCGGCACAGTGCTTAACCGGTTTCACACAAGGAGTAATCGCCGAAAACTGGTGAAAATACAAAAACAAAATCAACATGAAGGACAGGAAAATTATTTCAACCAGAGCGGAGAAATGCTGAATGTGCGCGGGCACGGACACTGCTGAGTGTGCGCGGGCACGGACACTGCTGAATGTGCGCGGGCACGGACACTGCTGAATGTGCGCGGGCACGGACAATGCTGAAATGAAGAGGTTGCATACAAATAAGGACAAACATGCACAGGACAAAGAGGTGATGTGGGTCCTTATTTGTATGCAACTCTGTTTATGTAATTACCAAGTCTCTGTACCCCCCTTGTACCGCGCTGAGGAATATGTTGGCGCCAATATACATTCCGCATTATGAATGATGGCGACCGTGGCTCTTTGCACAACGCGTCCACGCCTCGCACTCCCAAATTGGGATATAACTGCGTCGCTGTGCATCATATTCAAGACAAGGAAACACGCACACAGAGGTGTACAATGCTTCCCTCCTGTACAATGCTACAGTATATGCTGTTGCTATAACACTTCCCCAGCTGGCATGAGTGCCCGGACACTGAATTAGGAGTGTTTAGGACGGCAGGCACCTGGACACTAACCCCTGTGCTCTGCGATGCGTGGCAGACATCGGGGAAGGAATGTTACAGTGACAGGTCCTCTGTCTGACACCATGGCACCAGCCACAGTGAGTGAAGAGGACCAGCCAGCACTCAGACAGCCTGTCCCTCCTCCCACACTGTGCTTTATCACATCCAGATGGTGCAGAGGGGGGGTGTGATGGTTGGTGTGTGGTGTGTGTACATGTACATACACAGAGCTCTGTAAAAAGAGATCCGCTCAAGTATCCACCTTTCCCCTTTGATCCTGGGACAAGGTTTTGAATCCCAGGCTGAGAGCTGGGCCCTCCCTCCTCCCAGGGGGCACATCGGCTCCTATTGTTTATCCATGGTTTGTAAATCATTTCCGGCAGAGACCCCTTGACCCCTTGGATACTGACCCTCACGCCGGAGCTTTGGTACATGCAGGCCCCTCGCCCCGTGATTCTCTCGAGCACAGGAGCTTACAATCAAATGAGTGAAACGGCAGCTCTGCAGAACAGCATACATTGCAGGGGAAGACTTCAATCTGTCACTGCCCAGGGCGGCCCCAAACAGCAACCCCCCTCTCCGTTATAATGATGGTTTGTGTGCGTGTGCGGGGATACACGCGTGTGCGCATTTAGGAGTTAAATATTCTTACAGAGTTGGAATTTAAAGTTTGCAATGAGATCCAGTGTGGAATGGAACGGGGACAACTCACTGGTGCAGTATTTCTAGATTTTGCAAAGGCTTTTGACACAGTTGATCATGTTATCCTGCTTAACAAACTCCAGAGCTCTGGAATAGGGAAGCTTGCTTTAAACTGGTTTCAGTCCTACCTATCAGGAAGACCCCAACATGTGTCCATCTCAGGCTCTAACTCCAACCCCCTGGATATCACCTGTGGTGTCCCGCAAGGCTCTGTTCTGGGGCCCCTACTCTTCTCAGTGTTCATTAATGATCTTCCCACAGCTTGTAAGGAAGCCTCAATACACATGTATGCAGATGACACAATCCTATATGCACACAGCCATAGCCTCTCTGACCTTCAACACATACTTCAGTCTGACTTTTTGAGACTCGAAAACTGGATTTCCCAAAACAAACTGTTTTTAAACACTGACAAGACTGTAACAATGGTATTTGTAAAGCTTCCAGTGACTGAGCTCCTGATTAGAACCAACGCTAACACCACCCTAACACCTGTCACTAGTTTTAAATACCTGGGCTTATGGTTTGACTCCCACTTAACATTCGGGATGCACATTGATACCCTGACAACCAAGACCTATGCCAAACTAGGGGTACTTTACAGGAACAAATCCTCCCTAAGTCTCCTGGTCAGAAAGCGTATTGCACAGCAGATGCTAATGCCAATTATTGACTATGGAGACATAGTATATGGCTCGGCTCCTCAAACCCAGCTTAGCAAACTTGACACCCTCTACAATTCAATTTGTCGTTTTGTTCTCCAATGCAACTACAACACACATCACTGCGAAATGCTCAAAGAACTAGATTGGTCATCACTCGAGTCTAGGCGCAAAGTTCACCTTTCCTGTCTCACCCTCAAATACTTTCTGGGCAAGCTACCCAGCTACCTGAACAAGCTCCTCACCCCTACCACATGCAGCACTTATCACCTGAGATCAGACTCCAAAAGACTATTCATGGTCCCAAGGCTCAACAAAGTATCCGGACGTTCCTCCTTCTCCTTCCGTGCACCCCAAAACTGGAACAACCTACCAGAGACTCTCATATCCACCACCAGCTTAAGTTCTTTCAAATCTAAGGCTGTCTTACACTTTAATCTGGTCTGTAACTGTTTCATACGCCCATAATATATATTTTCTTTAACTGTGCACGCAATGTCTTGTATATAATGTATACCCTGTTCATTTATGTAACTGTATTTGTAACCATGTATTATTTGTCTTAACTCTGTGCCCAGGACATACTTGAAAACGAGAGGTAACTCTCACTGTATTACTTCCTGGTAACACATTTTATAAATACATAAATAAATAAATCTCTAACACAAAGGAACAATGACTTCCTAGACCACAGAGCTTGCACTCCATCTCCTGTACATGTGTCTGAAATGCTGATCCACGCTAATGAAGATTTGAGCTACATTTTGGGGGCTGTTGGAAATAAGGGAGCACAGAGGGGCACAGGGTGGAAACGATTTGACTTTCTGCCCTGAATAAATGGGAGGAGACCTACAAAACGGAGTCAGATTTAAAGGTGGCTAGAAGGGAACAGGAAGAGTTACCCGTGACCCCAGTGAGGGCGCCGCAGCTGTGCAAACGCAGGGATAACAGGTCAAGAGATTGAGAATCAGTAATGTCATTCAGTCCGACACACTCGCTCCAAACAATCATTTCCTTTTACCAACCGCTGCAACCTCTCCGGGAAGCGGCTGTGCTGCAGGAATATCAATGTAAAAATAACAGTCGCTGGGATTCATTACAAAAGCATCCGCAGAAAGTGCACAATGGGAACCGTTTCAGGAGCCACACACAAAGCATTGAACATCCATATGCAGCAAGTAGGGTGGAGTCCTGATTTAGGAAAATTCTCGCCCGGGAGGCATTTTTAACCCAAGTCAAATTACAAATAATGTGGGATCAGGGCGACGTCCCAAAGACAGATCCCCGCCCGGCCCTTATTACAGAGCATAGGACTTCTCAGGAATTACCTATCGCAGCAGGCAGGACACGCCACGGGATACACAGGACACGCAAGATACACAGGACACGCAGCAGGATACACAAATGTTACTCTGATTTTAAAGATGATCAGTAAGTGCCTCTGGGTGTTACTGTATTGGGATGATGAGACGTTACCCCCCACATATAGAATGAGTTGAACAATGTTACTACAAGGTGAGAGTGACGTGATTAAGCGCGTGGGCGAGTACTCAGAGGGAGCCGCAGTATATAATACTCTCCTTCACTCGTGTGACCTGTGTGTGTTTGGACCGGAAGAAGGGATTTCCCCGACGCGTTGCGCACTGTCTGCATGGAAAGACTTTAAATGTCTGACTCTGGTCAGTAAGTGAGTGAGCGTGTCACACCCTGTACACTGACAGCGCCGTCAGCCTGTTATGAAATGACGCACGCATATTGCCGCTGTTTGAACCTGTTGCTGCTTTGATTCTTTTTTTTACTTTGATCTGAACGAGTCGGACTCCTGCGCGGGACGGAAACTTTCACTGTCTGCTGGGAAATGCCAAACCTGGGAGCACTTTGTAACAATGCCTGCGATCACTGACCCCTCCCACTGCGATCACTGACCCCTCCCACTGCGATCACTAACCCCTCCCACTGCGATCACTGACCCCTCCCACTGCGATCACTGACCCCTCCCTCTGCGATCACTGACCCCTCCCTCTGCGATCACTGACCCCTGGGACAGGGAGAGGCGAGGTTACAGAAGGGTTTAGGACAGGGGTGCCCATTCTCAGGAATGTGGGGAACCTGGGACAGGGAGAGGCGAGGTTACAGAAGGGTTTAGGACAGGGGTGGCCAACTCCAATCCTCAAGGCCCACCAACAGGTCAGGTTTTTCAGGATACCCCTGCTCCAGCACAGGTGGCTCAATCAGTGACTCACTCGAAGACGTAGCCACCTGTGCTGAAGCAGGGATAACATGAAAACCTGGCCCTTGAGGGCTTGAGTTGGCCGCTCGTTTTAGGAGAGGACATTAGCAATAACACTCCCCAGTGACAGACGCACAGAACCTATCGCTATTGGGGTTTGTCACTGCAAGATGAGACATAGTACCGCAGATACCAAGTCAGAGTGTAAGCTCTTGGGGCAGGACACCTTTGAGCGTGTAAAGTGTACAGCACTACGCACACGGTCAGTGCTTCATATATACACACAAATACTGTATGTATTGTTATCACCAACTTAAGACAATTACACAATGAACACGCCCGAGATGTTCAGCGGAGCGTTTACTGCAGGGGGCCAATGCAGTCCTCAAGGGCCACCAACAGGACAGGTTTTCAAGATATCCCTGCTTCAGCACATGTTGCTCAGTCATTGACTGAGCCACCTGTGCAGAAGCAGGGACTGATTGAGCCACCTGTGCTGAAGCAGGGATATCCTGAAAACCTGACCTGTTGGTGGCCCTTGAGAACTGGAGCCGGTCACCCAAGGTTTAGAGGATAGACAATCTTAGACAGCGCCAAACCCAGCGCCACAGTGTTATATACTTCTATATTACATCGGGCCAGCTGGGGGGCTACTAGTAAGGTCCCCACAAAGGGGGACGTGGCCGCAGCTCAACAGGTTTGGGCCAAAAAATGTAACTAAAATCACCCGGACTTGTGGGAAGATTAAAAAACATGTGGAAATTAAGTAAATAATTTATCATATGGGATTTGCATCGGGGCTTCTTTGTATACGGCTTTATAGGATGGTAACCACACTCCTGCAGCGCACAGATTGCTGCAGCTCACGGTTAGATAATATTTCATTTAAAAAAAAATAAGTTATGGCGAGTTTAAAAAAAAAAAAAAAAAAAAAAGTGAGAAGAACACCGAACAGTAAACAAAAATCCCGTCTCACAGGTCTGCAGCCCTGCACTTCCCCATTATCTCTCTGCAAACAGTGCAACATAAAAAAAGCTGTGTAATGCGGCAGGCATAAGCTTATAGGGGATCCATGTTAATATGGAGGAGAAGTAAAGAGTGACCCACTGTGCTCATTTGCATGTCATTACCCAGAATCCCTGGCTGCAGTGGAAGCACTGTTTGCTAAGAGATAATGGGGAAGGGCAGCGCTGCAGAGCTGTGTGAGACGTGTGAATGTGCGCACACGTGGGATGTGTATTAAGTAGAATATTTTATGGCATTCCTGCCTTTGCTCTGCTCACTGAGGGAGAACAGCAGCAAAAATAAACACCCGACAGGCAGGGGGCGGGCATAATGGTGTGAGGAGAGGGACAAGCGGCTGGTACTTTAAGGGTCTGAGGAAGAGAAGGGTATATTTTGCTTGGAGTTTAGCCTGCTGTACTCTGCATGAAATGCATATATTCCACAGCGCGGCATTTTACGCAGCACAATTAGATTGTAAGCTCTTCGGAGCAGGGCCTCCTCTCCAAAATGTCACTTTAATGTCTGAAGCGCTTATTCCCATGATCTGTTATTTGTATTATTTGTTATTTATATGATTGTCACGTGTATTACTACTGTGAAGCGCTATGTACACAAATGGCGCTACATAAATAAAGACACACGTACACACACGTACACACACGTACACACACGTACACACAAACGTACACACACGTACACACACGTCAATTATACTGGTAAGTGCTTTATAAAAGTGCTGTTTTGGGCATCTAAGTGGGACAGAACTTATATCCCCCTCACTGACAGCAGGACGTCTCTGGCAGTGAGAAGGTTAAAACCGCGTGTCAGGAATAAGCGGGGCTGGCGTGTTTCACGTTCTTTATCAGGGGAGTGCGAGGACACACCCGGCTGTGGAATGCAGGAGGAGGGTAGGAGACCAACACAGACCCACCCGAGGGAACCCAGAGGTCTGCAACCCACAGTGAGGAGAATGTGGGGGGCAGCGAGGGGGCAGGGGGGGCAGAGGAGAGGGGGGGCAGCGAGGGGGCGAGGGGGGAGAGGAGGCGAGGGGGGACTTTAAATGAGAGATTTGTATCATTTTATTTATACCACTAACAGTGTACACAACGCTTTGCTAAATAACAGTTCAGGAAAACAAAAGTACACACCGCACATATAGCGCCTTTCTCCGAATGAGACTCAGAGCGCATCACAATGACATCACAGTGCGAGGTACAAAGACCTTTACACTGACCCACAGAACTTACAATCTATCTTTGATGCCTGAGGCAAAGGGAGATAAAACGAGTGGAAATAAAGTCACGAGACACCTGGATCAGAACCAGGCTCCTCTCTCGTTGTTTTTAGAGAGTCTCACACACACCCAATAATGGGATCAGATAAGAGCTGTTCGTGCTCCCCGTACCCAGGAGTCTCACTCACACGGGACCCGTCTGCTCAACACTCCCTGTTTCACAGAAACCAGCCACGGAAAAATGCAAGTCACGTAGGAGTGAAGCCAAGAACAGGTGCGTGACAGGGTGGGAGGCGTGGAAACAACAGCGCCAAGGGGACACACGGCCCAGGTCCGAGGCCTGGGGCACTGACGCTTCAGATTGGAGCCGTTTCAAGTTGCGGTTCAGCAATCCCTGACCAGGAAAGAAATTCTATGTACACCGCGCTGAATCTTGCGTCTGCGTCACCGGACAGAAACATTTATAGCACTTTTCTATCCTGACTCATTGCCCGAAAACTTCAGCAACTTCCCAACTGCCCCCAATTCAAAAAAGGAGGGGGCAAGCGACGATTATACTAGCCCACCCCCCCCCCCCCCCCCCCCCCCCCCCCCCCCCCCCCCCACAAACGTTAAAATCAGATAGGAAGCATCCGAAGGCGAAATCCTGAAACGTCACCGGGGCATTTCCATAAGAAGACCTGAAAGACGGGGTCCTCCGTTTTATAACCAGGGGGAAGGACCCGATATGTTTTATAGCAAGAGATAAGACTAGAACATAATCCGCGATTTGGGCTCTCCGCAGTGACGGCGACACACGGAGCGGTGTGTGCGCGCCTGCCACGGCTGCTCCGATTGTGTCACACACGTGGTCTGCAGCTTAGGTCCCCACAGAAGATCAGGGACAATTTTATAATCGCGCACAACCGACCACTTGGGTCCTGGGACGACTTGCTAGTTTTTGATTTGTCGATTGGAAGAGGGGAGCACGGTTGCGTGGGGGTGGGGGGTGGGGGGTGGAGGGGGTGAGAGATGATGACAGCATTGTTACCTGTTGGTGCTTCTAAACGCCCAGTTGTTCCATATAACACTTGTTGGTCTTGAACACATACAGGTTTAATTCAGGGGGGAGGAGGGTGGGACTTTGTGCGTGACATGGACATCTAGTGACCTCTCCCAAATTCCTGACAGGAGCAAAATCAGGTGCATGAAAATAAAAGAGCAGCGGTCAGAATGACAGTGCTTCAGTTTAAACACTGATTCGATATCTGTCCGCAGCTCACAGGCTCAGGCGGAGAGAGGCGCAAGTCTCTGTTCCGGAGTCTGTTCCGTGTGACACCTGGATTGTCTCATTGGACGAGTTTCCTTCTTAACATCACACTGGTCTCAGCTCCATCCTGGAGCTCACATCAAACACGACCTTTGGCCCTCGGTACTAAACACTCCAGCATTACAAACTTCTTCAATCCTCAGCTTGAAGATGAGGAAGAGGGCGAGAGAGTGAGGCAGGAGGTGAGGGGAGTGAGGCAGGAGGTGAGGGGGGTGGGGCAGGGGGAAAGAGGGCAGGGGGAGAGGGAGAGGGCGAGTAGGAGAGAGTAAAGTACAGCGAGAGTTAGAGTGTGGGGTATCTGCGTGAATCTAGTCACCAGTTAGGTGAAGACTTGCAACAAAAATATCCTCTAATATTAGAAAATAGCACCAATCATCAAGATTTAACACTCGTCAATGTCTTTCGTGGCCACTGATTCTAGGTTAGATCGACACCAAAGCATAAACATTTCATTATTTTATTAAATCTCATTAAACAAAAGGAACAGAAACCTCCCCAGTTAAGTACATAACAATTCCTCAAGTGTACACACACACACACACACACACACACACACACACACACACACACACACACACACACACACACACACACACACGTTTTTTTTATTTCGTTGTTTTCCCCCATTTGTTTAAACAAAGATACATTCCTGTATATACACACATATATCAGAGTAGATTATACATCTGGGGAAAGTATCTTAGTGTAAAAGGCGCTGAAACAATTACACGCATGCCAAGATCTACCCCTCCGCTCCCCTAAAATGTAGCACCCTTTTAGTTGATCTGGGCCATACAGAGCAAACTGACCGCAGGTCTTTAAGCGAACACTTTGACCTTGGGCCCTTTGTAAATTAGGGATTTAACATGCAGGGGCGGGGTGCCAGATATGTCCCAGCTGCAGGTCAGTCAGGGGCTTATCCGAGCAGTGGAAGGAACGCAGATTTTCCCTCCGCGTCGCCCGTGACAAACGCCTGAAGGCATGAGTCCTGCATTGTCCAGCTGTGTGTGGGTTATACAGCCAGTCCGTACCAGCAGCGGGCTGAGCGAATTAACCCCTCAATCACACCAACGCTTATTCCTAACGGAGCCGGATAAAGAGGCTACTCACTGACCACGGGCAAATACAGAGAATGACACCCGGCCACAAAGAGAAGCCCTCCTCAATCTTATGCACCGTTATCAAATGACTTTCCTTATAGTTATTGATGTTGCTTTAAGACTTTAGAATGCATCGTTTTGTGATGAATGCAATACCACTGATTAGGGAGGAGGGTGGGGGAATTCACCTGTATATTTTACTTTACATCATTTCTGGATGTAACTAGACATTTGGGAGAGGGTATGAGAGCTCACATTTTAATCCACGCCTTAGATGAGATGCCACGGGTGATGTACAAACAGACAGCCACGGATAACATGCTGGATGGATATAGAGCCATGTATTGTTTATACAGCACACTAGAGGTTATTCTGCCTGATCTCTGCTCAGATCGCTAGGCTCCTTCCAGTGTTAAGTGTATATTTACTGCTCCCCTGTGTACCCTCATGTCCTTTGTGAGTGAGTGTGTCTGCCGCACGAGCTCAGCATCACAATAACTCCATGTTAATGACAGTTTTGTTTCAGAGCCCTTGGACACTAATTATCTGTGTTCCCGCTTGTCACAGAGATCACACCTCCCATATATCACAAACTTACACACGTCAAAAGCTCGGATCTGCAGTGAAGCGATAAGCTTTGCTGTCTTTCTAGTCACAGATTTCATGCGGCTTATACTAAATTAAGCTCAACAAAATAACTATTTCTTAAAGCACTTTCCACCAACAGGACACACATCGCGTCACAATTACAGCGCGCGGTGCACAGCGCATAGGAATGTTACAGACACAGTACCTGCCCAGGTGAGCTTACACTCTATGTTTTTGGTGCCTGAGGCACAGGGAGATAAAGTGACTTGCCCAAGGTCACAAGAAGCCGACACTGGGAATTGAACCAGGTTCCCCCGAGTCACGCTCAGTGTCATTGTTATCAGTCAGGGCCGTTTCTCACTTGGCCTCTCCAAATTTTTTCATTAGGCCCGGCCATAGATTTCATGCCCAGGCAGGTGAGCCAGCGGGCGCGATCGGAGGCGGGGGGAGACTGAGGGAGGCGGGGCAGTGACGTCGCTGGGCCAATCGCCCGCGACGCACTGACGTTGACGTCACGGCGCCGTGACGTTGACGCAGCTCCGCGCTGATTGGATGTTTTCAGCCGACAGCGCGCTGAAAAACAGCTTGGTGCTCGGTTGAAAACTCCAGCGCCTCAGCACGCCTGCGGACGCTCGCGTGAGCCCCCTCTAAAGGCATCCTCATTGAGGATGCAGGGGCTTAGCGCGGAGCGTCCGCACGGCTCAGCGCTGCTTGTCCTTCTATGGACGCAGCCTTGGATACGTTTTATTTGTTTGCATATTGAAAATACATTGTTACATTCATTTTGACCAAAGCATTGTCAGGGGACCTTTTATTTTACAGGCTTTGAGCTTTACCCATTTCCAAATATTCCAGTAACATTTTTGGGGGTATTGAGTACCTTAATAACAAAAAAATAAGAGAAAATATAGGACCCTTTCAGTGCGAGATGGGCAGGCAGATTATTGGAGATAAGGGAAAAGCAGAGGTATTAAACAAATTCTTTGCCTCTGTGTTTACCAGGGAAGAATCTATTTCAATAGTAGTGCCGCAGGAGGAAGCCACAACCTCCATATTAATGAACAATTGGTTAACTGAGGAAGAAGTTCATAGGTGGCTTGATAAAATTAAAGTAAATAAGGCACCTAGAATTATAGATCTGTAAGTCTGACTTCAAAAGTGGGGAAGATACTTGAAGGTTTAGTATGGGATAATATTCAGGAATACCTAATCGAAAACAAAATGATTAGGAATAGCATGGATTTATGAAGGATAGATCATGCCAAACTAACCTTATTAGTTTCTTTGAGGCGGTAAGTAGGAAATTAGACCAGGGTAATGCAGTTGATGTGGTCTACTTAGATTTTGCAAAGGCTTTTGATACGGTTCCACACAAGAGATTAGTGTACAAAATAAAGCAAATTGACCTCGGTAAAAATATTTGCACCTGGATTGAAAATTGGTTGAAGGATAGACAGAGGGTTGAAATAAATTGAACTTTTTCAGGTTGGGCTAAATTTGTGAGTGGAGTACCTCAGGGATCGGTACTGGGACCCCTGCTTTTTAACTTATTTATTAATGATCTTGAGGTTGGCATCGAGAGCAAAGTCTCCATCTTTGGTGAGGACACGAAATTGTGTAAGGTAGGAAAATCAGAGCAGGATGTAATTTCTTTCCATAAGGACTTGGATAGACTGGAAACTTTGGCAGATAAATGGCAGATGAGGTTTAATACAGATAAATGTAAGGTTATGCATTTGAGATGCAAGAATAAACAGGCGACTTACAAATTAAATGGGGATAAATTAGCAGAATCCTTTGAGAAGGATTTAGGAGTGCTTGTAGACAGCAGGCATAGCAATAGTGCCCAAAGTCATGCAGTAGCTGCAAAGGCAAACAAGATCTTATCTTGCATTAAACGGGCAATAGATGGAAGGGCAGTAAACATAATTATGCTCCTTTTCATAAAGCATTAGTAAAACCACACCTTGAATATGAAGTACAATTTTGGGCACCCTGCCATAGAAAATACATTATTGAACCAGAGAGAGTGCAGCGAAGAGCCACCAAATGAATAAAGGGGATGGAAAATCTAACTTATGAGGAGAGGCTAGCTAAATTAAATTAGTTTACATTACAAAAGACGGATCTAAGAGGTTGATATGATAACTATATACAAATATATTCAGGGACAATACAAGGAGCTTTCAAATGAACTATTTATCCCACGGGCAGTACTAAGGACTCTGGGCCGTCCCTTAAGGTTGGAGGAAAGGAGATTTCACCAGCAACAAAGGAAAGGTTTATTTACAGTAAGGGCAGTTACAATGTGGAATTCATTACCCATGGAGACTGATGGCAGATACAATAGATATCTTCAATAAAATGTTGGACATCTTTTTAGATAGGAAAGGTATACAGGGATATACCAAATAAGTATACATGGGAAGGATGCTGATTCAGGGAGTAATCTCATTGTCAATATTTGGAGTCAGGAAGAAATGTATTTTTCCCCTTATGAGATATTATTAGATGATATTTCATTGGGGTTTTTTGTTTGCCTTCCTCTGGATCAATATACTGTAAATATAAATATAGGATAAAAGTATCCATCGTCTAAATTTCGCATAGGCTGAACGTATGTGTCTTTTTCAAACCTCATACACTATGTAACCACTTCCAGTGCCTGCTTTCTAATCTATGTTTATTAAATATCTATATTCCAAAGGAGCCAGAACATTTGCTCGCCCCGGGCGAGTGGATTTAATCCCCGGGCGAGTAAATATTGGCCCAAGCAGCACACATTTGGTACTAGGTGGCGAGTAGATTTTTTGGTGATTTGTCAACCACTGGCTATCAATCTCTCAGTATTAGAAAACAATGGGGAATGTCAGCAGCCGATTGGGACAATTTTGTCAATAATATAACCTTATTTGACCCGTGTGAGTTGGAGACGGGCCCAGTGAGCACAGATCTCAGATTAATGGCTTTACTGAACACTCTGGTATTGACCGTTTGATAAAACAAAACCTGCATTAACTGATCATTACCTTGGAAACATCTTATAACCCCGAGGCAGTGAGCGCAGGGCGTTTACCTGTGGACAGGTACTAATATTTCCAAGGCGGAGGTGGCTGCTAAGACACCGGAAACCCTGTCCTAAACGGCACTAACTCCCCCGTTACTGTGACTCCTGTATTAGTATGCGACCCGGTCAAAGGCCAATACTTTACATGGTAATGTTAGACCAACGTATGCCATGGGCAGCACGGGCGCTATAAGCCCCTCACTGGCGCTATAAGCCCATCACTGGCTCAGCATCGTCTCATTAAAGGATAAACACTAATCACGTGGCAAGGCAGAGCGTTGGAGAAAGATTTAAGTGACACGCTCCTAATCTCTCACTCAGACCAGGGAAGACTTTCACCACCCCCATTCAATGTCCCTTTTCCTGCCAACCTCCCTTAAGAGGAGCAACAGGAAATCCCTGCCTGGGAACCTTCATCCTCCACCCCCCTCTCCATCCTAAACATTTGCTGACCCACCTGATAGTCCTGAGATATCTGGCGCGGTGTGCCAATGTTCTATTATACAGCGCAAACAATGAACGCAGCACTGTACGAAACAGACTGCCTTACTGGGAAATATCATACAATATGTGCATCAAACATTGCACACAATAAGAAAGGGAACCCCTGCCCCAGAGAGCTTACAATCTAAGTATAAAAGCAGGTTTAGAAGTGCACTTAGTTTTGCTCTTTAAGGCCAAGGCCATACAGCGTTCGTCCGCGCGTAGGCTGTGACGTCACCCGCGTGAAGCGGGTGCGTTTTGCGTCCATGGTGGAAACCCCGTGGGGGGGCGTGACGGAGCTGGTTCACCCTCATTGGGCAAACCGCTATCGTGACTTGCCTGTCGCGCCAAGAAATCAGTTTGAACTGATTTATTGCGCAACGCGCGCCCCCCTCCTGCTGGCGCAAGCGCTGTCTATGGGCGCAATCAATGCCTTTAGGCAATGCGATCGCACACCGTGCGGACGCCTCAGCGTGGTCTGCAGTACTATGGACCTGGCCTAACATGGACTTGATGCAGTGATCCGTTCCTTCTGTGCGCGCTTCTTCCTTCTCCAAGACTAATACCAGAAATTAGGTCCCGGAGATTAACTAATTTCTGTCGGACAGAGGCACCTGCAGCCCTCCGGGGATTTCATAGGCAGCCTTGAGCAATCCCTAAAGGCTATGATGGGAGAGCTCCTGACCCACTGCATGTGCACGCATCATCCTGATCCCACAAAATCTGCACCAATCCCCATCTTTGAGCCAAATAAACAATAAAATATGGCATATAGTTTATATGGAAAAACTTTCAGCATATCTGAATGACTCCACCATTCAATTGGCGGAGGTTTGGGACCCTTGGTTTCGCAAGGCCGGTATATCCCCAATCTAGATTAAAATATTGTGATTTATGTTGTATTAAAAACGCTATTCACTATGCTATATATGTAGAAATGCTGTCCCCTTCCCTTAACCTTCCCCCAAATTGATATTACCAAATATCTGTATCCATGCATCCCCCCTCCCCCCCTTTTTTCTTTTATGTACCCTTTCCCCATAATCTTTGAAACTATTCAATAAAAATTCAAGTAACAAAAAAAAATCTGCACCAATATGTATATTTCCTGATGTGCATGTCAGATTGTAACGCCTGGGGCAAGGAGTCCCACCAAACCCCAATATTTACTAACGGATCCGGTCATTAGCATTAATCTACCCTGGAGCATGCCTTGTAAATATGTATCTGTAATGTGCCATGTAAATGGTTGGTGGTGCTATAGAAATACAGTATAGACCAAGCTGTCTGTCCCTGGATCTTCCCACTCAAACATTCAGAATTCTTACTGGACATTCCGCCTGAAACAATGAAAGGAATATTTCAGCAAGAAGAAGCAGCGTGAGGAAGGGATTAAACGCAAAGGCAGAAAAGGAGTCAAAGGAGCAATTCTAAGTAACAACGCAACCCGTGATCTTACAGAGAAGCGCGGAGCAGTGTCCAGTGAGGCTCGGACCGGCAGGACACACAGGGGTACTGATACTGACAGGAACAATACTCGCTCAGTGGGCCTGGATAACATTGACTCTGTGCAGTCAGCTTCAAATAAATATACCCAGAGAAAACCAGCATCTAAGCAGTGTCTATATACACACATATATACACACACACAGCATGTATATACAGGACGCAGTATATATACACAGCAGAGGCTCAACTCTGTCATTGCTAGGACATGCAGAAGTGTGCAAGTGTGACTGTAGACTCCTGACACACACATGATGTGATACACTGTATAATGGAAAGAAAGTTATCATGTGATCAACTCAAACTGCACAGAACAGGGAGCGGACTACCCAACCCAACCAAGAGACCCTTCCCCAAACCCAGAGAGGGGGGAGAACCCCAAAAACCCTCCAAGAGGGAGGGGGGGAACCCCACAAACCCTCCAAGAGGGAGGGGGGAACCCCAAAAGCCCTCCAAGAGGAGGGGGGAACCCCAAAACCCCTCCAAGAGGAGGGGGGAACCCCAAAAGCCCTCCAAGAGGGAGGGGGGAACCCCACAAGCTCACCAAGAGGGAGGGGGGAACCCCACAAGCTCACCAAGAGGGAGGGGGGAACCCCACCAAGAGGGAGGGGGGAACCCCACAAGCCCACCAAGAGGGAGGGGGGAACCCCACCAAGAGGGAGGGGGGAACCCCACAAGCCCACCAAGAGGGGGGGGGCGACCACACAAACCCTCCAAGAAGGAGGAACCCCACAAGCCCACCATAAGGGAGGGGGGGAGACCACACAAACCCTCCAAGAGGGGATACACCTCAAAACCAACCTAAAGAGGGGGGACCCTACTCCTCAGCAGAAGATCTCCGCTCCCCCCGTTCTCTCACCTTCCTTCCTGGGCAGGCTCCGTTGCTCACGTGTCCGTTCTCCGCCCGGTGTCCCCCGTTCAGGGTCGGTTTGTGAGAGCCAATGTATCCCCCGCCCGAGGCCTCCCCGACACCGAGCCGCACCATGTCCCCGGTCTCCCCGCTCCTGTCACAGGCCCGGTCCCGGCAGCAGCTGACGTCCGCCCCGCCCAGCGAAACCGGAACTCCCCGCCGCAGTCTCAGCCAATCCCGAGCCGAAACGTCACTGCCGGCCCAGACACTGGAGGGGGCGGGCTCTGGACGGGAGGGGGAAAAGACAGCCAATCAGAATCAGGCGTTGGGCGGGGCCTGAAGGGGAGCGGCAGCTGTGACGTCGCATGACGGAAGCGCTCGGAGCAGGCTGCACGTGTCCGACCTCCAGTGACCTCTGCGGGGCGGGGTCAGAGAAGGGGCGGAGTCAGAGAAGGGGCGTGGACAAATATACGTTGCCCCCAAACGTAAACATTTTTTTTTATAGACTATAGAATAATAATAAGAGGTTATTATTGTGATCCAAACAGAACCTCATACATAACTGCACCCCACGGCACATCTGTGTCGGCCCAAAGGCAGACACCTGATGGGGCTCCCCAAGAGCTGCTCCTCTCTGCACAGGACCAGCGTGCTAAGGGTTAACATTTGCATGTACTATGTGGAGCGTCAACCCCACCCACTGGAATGTTAATGAGCCAAGAGGACACAAATAACTTTTTGTTCACAGCTGCAACAGATTCAATCTCAACCACCCCAGTGTACGTCTGCGTTACCCCAAAGGCGGACAGCCTTTGGCGCAGCTGAAGGGTGTGAGCCGTCTGCTGCCGTTCGCTGATGTTAAAGCTGCTCTATTTCAATCTGAAACTCACCAGCCCTTTATCCCCTGCACCCAATTTTCCAACTCTATTCTGTCCGTGAAATATCTGTGAATTGATTGTATAACTCCTGTTCATTTAATGTAACCATGTATTGTTACAATTCTGTGCCCAGGACACACTTGAAAACGAGAGGTAACTTTCAATGTACTACTTCCTTGTAACACATTTTTTATAAATAAAACTGTGCAACATCAATAATAATCACAACATTATGGGGTATCACTCGTAGGGTTGCCAGGTGGTCTTCTCTGAAAATAATGGACACAGCAGGATTTGAAAATCCGCCGCACCTTGGCACATACATGAGTCACCGCCTCCTGGCTGCCAGATTTCAGTAGGGGTCAGGGAGCGTTAAGTTGTCTTCAGGATTGATGCCCATATACCTAGGATATATAGGTATATTCATGTGACTACTCTATATTAACAAATTCATGGGACAAAATATTATCCTGTCCCATTATATACATTGATTTTTTTTAAGACACCTTTGTATCATACTTTTTTGACCCATTTTAATGGCTACTTTTAGAGTACAGCAGTCCCCTGGGTTTTAAGATTTGTAAAATCTTTCACATTTTTTTATGCATTGGTTATCCTGATCTTGTAGCCAATCAATTATATTACCAATTATTTTACCAGTTTTTATTAGTGGTTAAAGTGTTACTCATACTGTAGTTTTCTTAAATATATCCATTTAATGCAAAGTTTATGTGAATTCAGAGTAACCATACAACTGTAACAACTTGGATGAAAGCAGTCCGCATGTTGTCACTATGTCTTGGCTTTTATTAAACATTCAGAATATTAGCAATGTATTGATGATTTAGGGGTTAAAGAGCCAAGCCTATTTATATACCTGAGTATGGCAGCACATACTCTACTCCTGATGAAGCTGCTACAGCGCTGCGAAATGCGTTGCGTGTACGAGTAAGGCTGCGTCCATAGATGGACCAGCCGTGCTGAGGCGTGCGGACGCTCCGCACTGAGCCCCTGCATCCTCAATGAGGATGCCTTGAGAGGGGGCTCACGCGAACATCCGCAGGCGTGCTGAGGCGTTGGAGGTTTCAGCCGAGCGCCAAGCTGTTTTTCAGCGCGCTGTCGGCTGAAAACCTCCAATCACTGCACAGCAGCGTCAACGTCACGGCGCCGTGACGTCGGCGCCGTGACATTGACGTCAGTGCGTCGCGGGCGATTGGCCCAGCGACGTCACTGCCCCGCCTCCAACCACCTCCCCCCCGGCTCCCTTCGCGCACGCTGGCTCGCCTGCAAGTCCGTGCAATCGCGCTGACTGAAGCAGGCGAGCCTCCGCGTTAGCGCGCCTCCGCTCTCCCCACACCTCTATGGCCCGGGCCTTACAGAGACACACAGAGAGGATCAGCTGTGCTCTCCTCTCACATGCAGGCACTGAGACACTATATACATTATTATATACATTTTAGAACGGAGCATGATGAGAATATGGACCACCCTGATGTGTAGGGGGCCCTGTTTGTATCACACGGACCTGTCAGTTCCAAGCTGTGGGAGGCAGATAACTTATCAAGAGCAGAGCTGCCTGGTCACCCCCAGGGGATGTGTGTAAGGGAAGTGAGTGGAAGGAACACAAAACACAGGACCTGTCTTTTATTTACATGCTGGGGAACAAAGATCCATTGCTTGTTCTATCATCTTAAACATATTTTGAGTAAGACATATAAATGCAAATTATTTTAAAATCCACTCCTGTGTTTAACTCTCCCCAAAGCCCTTCCTAGTGCAATATCCGTGCTGGACTTTCACAAGAGAAAATCTTTCCCAGTTTTACCATTTGGATTTCATGGGCCAATAAGAGATTGTTCAATAGGTGAAATAGTTGTGTGAAGAGCATTGGAAACATCCCAGGATTTGTCCGGGGTGTATTTGTGAATTTTACACAATTTAATTCTTGAAACGTATATACATTAATATTAATTTTTTTAATCTAGCACTTACAATATATACACAGTGCTGTACATTTTGCTAGCACAATGAGCCCCTGCCCTGAAGAGCTTGCAATCTAATGTTGGTGCTTGGGGCACAGCGAGTTAAAGGGACTTGCCCAGGCTCCCCCACTTTAAAGGGAAGGGAGTCGGGGAGCAGAGGGAAGCAGCAGGAAGAGAGTCGGGGAGGGAGGAGGGGAGCGGAGGGAAGAGAGTCGGGGAAGGAAGCTGCAGGGAGGGAGGAGTGGCGGGAACAGTCGGGGAGGGGTAGGAAAAGAGGGACGAGTAGGAAGAGTCGGGGAGCAATGGGAAGAGAGCGTCTGTCAGCTCCACAAGAGACCGGAGGCAGCAGCAATAAAGGAAACGGCTGCACCTCCCCTGCACCTCAATTTCTAACACCTCCTGGGACCCCTCTTACATTTCTCAGCCACTAAATTCTGGGGGGAGGCTTCTCAGTGTTCGGTAATTATCACTCACCGCTGACCACAAAGATTTCACAGCGCGGGCAGCAAGTGGCAGATACGCAGGGGAGAGGCGTGTGTCGGAGGTCCAGGTAAGCCCACCCTGTGCTGCCCCCTCCATATAATAACTATTTAATATAGCGCTTCACAAGGACAGCACAGCGCGCGGGACGCAGCACACAGGAATGTTACAGACACAGTCCGTGCCCAGGTGAGCTTACAATCTATGATTTTGATGCTTGAGGCACAGGGAGATAAAGTGACTGCCCAAGGTCACAAGGCGCCGACACCAGGAATTAAACCAGGTTCCCCATTCAAACTCAGCATCATTGTTACACTCAGTGTCCTTACTCATTCTGCCGCTCCTCCCTCTACTGCTCTACACGATCTTACTGATTTTAGTCCCTCAAGTTGCCACCTCTGTGAAGGGTTAAATCAGGTTCGGTGTATTCAGCAGGCGTACGCTTAGAGAGGTGATTCTCAACCAGTTGGGCGCGCATCAGGATTTCAGGGGAGGCGTGTAGTTTCAAAACATATTCAATATTATATTTTGTATTTGGAAAACGAAATAAAAACAATGATACTTATGGCTTTCTTACTATAGAAAGTACGCCGCTTATAGCATCGTCCTGACGTGCAGGAGTGCACCATTATCTTTCCTTTATCTCGGACTTAAGCTGTCGACTTCGCTGTGTGTGGATGGTGCCGCTGTGCCACTAAACAGCCACGTGGTATACCGATATAGCATTTTTTTTTGTTTTAAGGCGAGTTAATGTTTTATTTCAAAATAAACATTAGTATTTTAGTGCAAAAAGACACCATAAAACACAGTGCAGTGTTTGTAGTGCGCACAGACGGAAGTCTGGGATTAAATATGAACGAGTTCACTTTTTCCTACACACTCTGGTGGTTTTTCTCTTCGTTTTACTGGTTTGTTATCACAAGTCATGAATACGCTCATAACTCAATGCCGATTAAGTAGGCCTTTCTCGGGCGAACGTCCACAAAGAAATTGATAAAAGGCAGGTTTGAAGGGAGGGGGGAGATTTTTTATATTTATCACTTAGGGGGAAAGGGGTAAAAAAAAAAAGGATGAGAAACACTGGAGGATCCGTGCAAAATGGAACGCAGTATGAATACTGATTTGTTTGCGCTTACCCAGAATCTGCACTGCGTGCCGTGTGCATGGAGTAAGCCTGCTTTGGTTCTGCATGGAGTGTGCATGGAGTAAGCCCGCTTTGGTTCTGCATGGAGTGTGCATGGAGTAAGCCCGCTTTGGTTCTGCATGGAGTCCCCACTGATGCCAATCCGGTGCTAATCCCACGCAAAGCCCCACTGACTTCCATAGAGATTTCAATGCAATAGCGCTTTATAGAACAATGGCCAATAACTAACAAACAGTCATTTAGGGAAATGTAAATGATTATGTAGAATTTGAAACCGCTAGGAAAAGTTATTACTACAAATCCTAGTGTAGCACCTTTCCCCCACCCTAAGTGTGATAATAGAGCTACCGTGTATTCTTGTGCGGTGCATACCTGTGAGGCTGAACAGAAGGCCCTGAGAACTCCGCGGGGGTATGGGGAGGCGTCTGGACAGATTCTCAGTGATGATCATTCATAGAGCAGCGCCTCCAGCTGCTGAGGATCCTGGTACAATAGAAAAAGTAGAAGATCGAAGCAGCAGCCACTCCTATAGACTGAGACTCACCAGTGAAAAATTGCCAGGAGAGAGAGTGAGGACAAACAGGACGGTATTTTTTCGTGAGTATATTGCAACTCCATACCGATCCCCTTTACTGGTTTATTGCAGCTATACACATATGCATATACAGGTCTGCTACCTTTAATCCCTCCAACTCTCTCCTTCACTGGCCTATCTTCGCTATCTCCAATTAATCATTATACCAGGCTTTTTTTTTAGCTAACCAGGAGTGTATACCTTTGAGCCTTACAGACTTTTTTTCCTATTTTCAGGATCCTGGTACAGCCAGGATGGTCAACACTGACAACATCGGATAGTGTCCAGATAAGTAGTCACAACGTATAGTCCAACTGGTCTTTATTAGCAGCATGGTGATAGCCAGAACAGGCACATTCCCTGAAGTAGCAGACACAGGGCTTGAGGCCCTGCAGGCCCCTTCTCAGCTCCTTTACTCCCTGATGGGATAAGGAGTAGGTGCTCCCACTCCACAGGGGGAGGGGAGAGAGCTCCTGACTTATGGGAGAGTGTCAGCTTATGTACCCCAGGGGAGGAGCTTGTAACCCTGCCCCATAACAAGGCAGGCCCGATACTGACAGGCATCACATCCTGGGCATGTGACCCAGCCAGTATCCTCCACAAGGATGACACTCTCTGGTTATTGTTAGGCCCGCACTTTTGCTGGATACAGCAAAAGTGCATCTGGGCTGCAACAACAAGCTAGGCTTCATGAGAGAGCTTATCCCTCACAGTACCTGTGCCTAACCGGACTTATACAGTTCAGGCCAAAAGAAAGATAAAAGTCAGAGGACTAAGCTATATTAACAAAAGAATAGCAGAAGCAAACACATTACACCACAACATGTGCTAAATACCATGAGAAGTTGATATGCTGTTAGTAACATCAAGCTGGATACATTTATGCAAATATTCATTATGTTTGTGAAAATGGTGAAGGAAGTAAGTGAAGGTGACAATCGCAAAACTGTCGATTTGCACTTAACACAAATAAATGAATGTCGTGGTTTCCTATTAAAAAGGTTTCAGGGGTCCATGTAATGAAAATGCAAACATTACTAAAACATGTGACAAGGTGAAGTGAAAGTGCGCAACTATTAAATTCTAACACACACGTGAAGTGATTAGATAGTGATAAAAAATAAGTAAATTACGTGACCTATTTTAATCAATTCTGAATGAAGCGTCTGCAGCTGTGGTTCCCTGATGAAGAAACCTGTTCGGTTTCGAAACGCGTTGGAATAAGCAAGTATCCTGAGACCCGTTACCCACCCCGTTGGCATTCTCTATCTGGCTACCGGAGGACAGTCACGCGAGCAGCGCTGCTATAGACGGATGACGTCACAACCCGGAAGTGCCTGCCGCAACGGAGGTTTGGAGGAGGATTGAAGCTGCCGTGCATGTCCCAGAGACAGGGCTGCTTCTTTGTGAACTACAAACACGGGACACTGGTTATCTTATAAAGACTCCCCCCTTTTGATGCTACAGAACCTGGCACCACAGAGGGTTCCTGCTGGTGAAATCCAAACCGGTTTCCACTGATGACATCTGTTGGTGTATGGGTAACTTATCCCTAACATGCTCACTTGTAATTAACTTGATGTACGCACATATATTGAATTTTTGAATTAATATATTTAATGCACTATGAGCGTTGTGCGCTGTGTTTTTTTGTCTATTTGCATTACACGGAAGGCTGTACAGTGACGCACTGCGCATTATACGGGCGGCTGTGTACAGTGACACACTGCACATTACACAAGAGGCTGTGTACAGTGACGCACTGCACATTACACAAGAGGCTGTGTACAGTGACGCACTGCGCAAGAGGCTGTGTACAGTGACCCGCTGCGCATTACACGGGCGGCTTTGTACAGTGACGCACTGCGCATTACACAAGAGGCTGTGTACAGTGACCCGCTGCGCATTACACGGAGGCTTTGTACAGCGACGCGCTGCGCATTACACGGGCGGCTGTGTACAGTGACGCACTGCGCATTACACAAGAGGCTTTGTACAGTGACGCACTGCGCATTACACGAGCGGCTTTGTACAGTGACGCACTGCACATTACACAGGAGGCTGTGTAGTGACGCACTGCGCATTACACGGAAGGCTGTACAGTGACGCACTGCGCATTACACAAGAGGCTTTGTATGTGACGCACTGCGCATTACACGAGCGGCTTTGTACAGTGACGCACTGCACATTACACAGGAGGCTGTGTAGTGACGCACTTCGCATTACACGGAAGGCTGTACAGTGACGCACTGCGCATTACACGGAGGCTGTGTACAGTGACGCACTGCGCATTACACGGGAGGCTGTGTACAGTGACGCACTGCGCATTACACGGGAGGCTGTACAGTGACGCACTGCGCATTACACAAGAGGCTGTGTACAGTGACACTGCGCATTACACAAGAGGCTGTGTACAGTGACACACTGCGCATTACACAAGAGGCTTTGTACAGTGACGCACTGCACATTACATGGAGGCTGTGTACAGTGACGCACTGCGCATTACGCGGGAAGCTGTGTACAGTGAAGCACGCGCACTACGCGGGAAGCTGTGTACAGTGACGCACTGCGCATTACATTGCAGGCTGTGTACATAGTGACATGCGCACACTGCACATTACATGGGAGGCTGTGTACATACAGGGAAGCACACGCATGCACTGCGCATTACAGGCTGTATACATAGTGACGCGCACTGCGCATTACTTTGCTGGCTGTGTACATACAGTGAAGCACAAGCGCGCACTGCGCATTACAGGCTGTGTACATAGTGACGTGCGCACTGCGCATTACATTGCAGGCTGTGTACATAGTGACGTGCGCACTGCGCATTACATTGCAGGCTGTGTACATAGTGACGTGCGCACTGCGCAATACATTGCAGGCTGTGTACATAGTGACACGCGCACACTGCACATTACTTGGGAGGCTGTGTACATACAGGGAAGCACACGCATGCACTGCGCATTACAGGCTGTATACATAGTGACGCGCACTGCGCATTACTTTGCTGGCTGTGTACATAGTGAAGCACAAGCGCGCACTGCGCATTACAGGCTGTGTACATAGTGACGTGCGCACTGCGCATTACATTGCATGCTGTGTACATAGTGACATGCGCACTGCGCAATACATTGCAGGCTGATGTCCCAATGGAAATATTTCTCTTCTTCTTGACAAGCCAGGAATATGAAGCGTGGAACTTAAGCTATAAAATAAAAAACACATGGCACTGAAATTGGGGCAATACAAAGTTTTTAAATACATTTAATTCTCATCAGGTCCACTGCGGCTATTACAAAAGTAATTTACACGCTCTCAGAAATCAGGCGGCAGCGCCCTTACATGTGATGGACGTACGAGGAAGGCTGCAGCATATCGAGACTCTGCTGATTTCTTCTAACACCGCCGCCGTCTCCTCTCCCGCACAGCAGCAGGGGACAAGGAAGGGTGTGCGCTTCCCAGGCCGTGTCCACGGGTACCGCGCGCGCACAGCACCATCAAACTGCAGTGCCTCCGTGGCGGTCCTTAGAGCAAGCGACTAAACTAATGTTGGTCACGGGAGCAGTTCGCCCAACGGAGGAAAACCAGTTCCGTGACATCACGGCCCACAAATGGCTCCAGCCAGAGGCGCACGAGAAGCCACGCGCACGGTCGGTCGCGCACACACCGACCAGTGACCCGGCCTTACACAAGGACACGTCGCTGCTGCTATCCAATTCCACAAAAGAAAGATGGGGGAAGGAGGAGCGGTCACATTTGAAACTACTTTCACCGTACATGTCTTCAAAGCTTCAGCAAAGAACATGGGAGAATCACTAACCTCTTAACACACTGATGCTGCACAGAGCTGGCAAAGCCCCAAACTGCAATGTGTTCACCTGTAACAGGTTAGTGAATCTCCCCCCTCAAAGAAGGGAACACTAATTCTACGCCCCGATTTCCCCCTCTTACCCTTCCTATTGTCCTTGGGTGGAGTTAAGTTTTAACCTTTGAGAAAAAAAATTTTTTTTAAAAAAAAGTCCCCCAACCATATATCAGCCTCGCAAAGATCCCCCCGCGACCGTGCGTTTAAGCACGAAATGGGTCCCGACGACTGATTTACAGGTGCTGGAAAGTAAATAAAACAAGATGCCCCCCTCAGTGCAGATTCCAGGTCTGATAACGTCCTGCCCCCTCACGCAGACTCAGCATGGAGATATCCCGCACTCTGATCACATTCCCTGACCAGTCTGAGTAATGTACATGAGGCCGCAGGAAGGGGCAGCTGGGAGGGGAGAGAGGGGCAGGAATCCTCCCCTTCACTCCTTCCGGCGTTTCTTGCCCTCGTGGTCGTGCTCCTTGGTGCGGCCGCTGTCAGATGGGCGCTTGGACCCTCCGTGCTGCTTGGCCTCCTCCAAGAACTTATCCAAACCGAAGGGATCTTCCTCAAACTGCACGGGCCCCTCGCGTCGCTGCCTGCGGTCTGCGCCAGAGAACTCCTTGTCTGGGACAAACCTGTCAGGGGGAAATCAGGTCAGCTCGGAAAACCAGCACCGGCCCCGTCTCCACCACTGCTTGGATCAGGAGTGGGAAACTCCAGTGCTCAGGATATCCCTGCTTCAGCACAGACGGCTCAGTGAGCATGACTAAGCTACCTGTGCTGATGCAGGGATATCCCCAATACCTGACCTGTGGGTGACCCTTTAAGGACAGGCGTTGGCCACTCCTGCATGTGTAGCACCCCTCTGGCCGTGGAGCAGTTAAATCCGTTCCCTTTTCATATTGCAGTAAGTTACCCACCAGTTTGTGTCTTTAATATTACATGGTTATAAAAACAATGGTGGAGCCTTTCAAATAAGTGTGACAATATACCCCAGGGTTACCTAAATAAGGGAAATCTGTCTTAAAGATTGTTTATTTATAATAGACAGGGAACTGGACCTTGAGTCCAATATGGTGCAACAGATATATTCCACAGTAGAATAATATAACAAGTCCTGTGAGCCACAGACCTAACAATATGATTCTCTTAGGTGTATTAATCCTTTCAAACTACTCCAAGGGGATTGGTATCCATTGTCAACCAAAATACATAGTTCATAAATATGTGACTGCTACATAAAGCTTAAATCTAAGAGTGGGATTTACAGGGTATTGGGGGAACACAACACCAAAGGCAAGGGGTTCCCTTTTCTCCTACCGCACTCAGATAAGTAACTGAACAGTATAGGTGACTTCAATTGTTTCTTTATAAGAGGCGGTAAATAAATCGGGATGGGAACTCCTCGCCTGCATGAGGACGCATTTTTATATCTAGCACCAACAGTCTATGATGGCTTAAGAGTGGTCATTCCGGCCCTGAAGAGCTTACACTCTAAGGCAGGGGTGGCCAACTCCACCAACAGGTCAGGTGTTCAGGATCTCCCTGCTTCAGCACAGGTAGCTCAATCGAAGACTGTGCTGGAGCAGGGATATCCTGAAAACCTGACCTGTTGATGGCCCTGGAAGACAGGAATTAGCCAGCCCTGAACAGATGGGTCCTGCAAACATTTCCATCCTAGCCATAACACCCTGTTCTAATTCTGTACTGGCTACCCTATATAAAAAACATTACTTTATTTGCCCACATTCCCTCTGCCAGGTGGCTTCTCCTTGTGTTCACCACTCCTTAGGTCTCACACTGCCTTGTTCCCTGGAATTTCTCCTTTGGCCCCTGTACCAGCCACTGCCCTGAAGGACCAGGGCCCACTTCCCCTCTCACCTGTTGGTTTTCATTAGCGTGTCCAGATCGTCCCCGTATACGTCCTTGTCCGTGTTCTTGCTGGGGCGGTAGATGTTCTGCGCCATTTCCTTGCTGCTTCGCCACGGCTGATCGTAAACGTTATAAACCTCGTCCTCGCCGCCAGCGAAGCCGCTGTCCATGCCCTGGGGAGACGCCGGACAGCGTTCACTCACTCAGTGTATTAATGAGTCAAATCAGAAGTCCCAGACTTCATCCCGTGTGAATCCCCAATATACAGAACTGTGGCATCTGCATTACACATACACCCTGCAGCTGCCTCTCCCTCTCCGGTATTACACATACAGCCGCGGGGTGTCTCTCCCTCTCCAGTATTACACATACAGCCGCGGGGTGCCTCTCCCTTTAAGGGACTTTAAATCTTAGTTAACAGACGCAGCTTAGTGCTAGTGATACATTGTGTGTGAAACCCCCGCTCAGTCTCTTCGCTCGAACACTTCTGCTACAATTATTTATATATACACACACATACGTGTGTCCTTATCACACATTACAGAGTAAAACCCGCCAGTTGTTATCTGGTTCGGTGTAACGTGATCTTCCCCAGTGACTGGCACATGGCAGCACTGATGTATCCCAGAGCGGCCTCCGTTCCGAGCGGACACTGCACAGGTCCCTCACTAGATGGCCTCATGTAATGTTTATTTCCATTGGTCGCTGTGCAGAATAAAACATATTAAAAATGGTAGTGAAGTAGTTACATGTTAATGTGCTGGTATGGCACACGGTTGCCACGATTTATTTACGTGTGCATGTATTTTTGTAATGAGTGACACTTATTGCTTTGTAGGACAGTAAGTGGCTGCTCCCCCTGTCTGCCCCAGGATGGGACAGGTCATTGGGGTCTCACCTTGCTCTGGTTGAAGAGCCGCTGGTCATACTGCAAGTCGCTGGACGCTCGCTGGTTGGGGATCCCCAGAGCGATCTGTTCGCTGATGTCTCTCTCCTCGTTCCTCTGAAGCTTGGACCTGGCAGCAAAGAGAGAAGCACCACACTCAGCAGGATGGAGTGAGGGTCAGAGTGAGCACACACTCAGCGGAATGGAGGGCATGATATGGGGGGATACCTCCCGTTCTACTTCATGAGCATCTTCTTGGGACGGTTTGTAGCGAAGTCCCAGGAACGGCCCTCTGTTAAGTGATCACATCCTAGGAAGAGACATCTAGTGTCTCGAAAATCATGCACAAGAAAACCTTGCAAGATTATCAGGCTGGTCCATTAAAAGGTACCACAGCCGACAAAATATTTTGGCGATGGCCCGGGGAGATCACCAGGGGACGGGTGTGTGCGTGTATGTTACATGACTCCGT
>WSYH01019540.1:0-10014 GCA_036426205.1 Ascaphus truei | reverse complement strand
TATTGTATGATCGATCATGATTTTTACCGTGCGGCCCAAATTTTTTCCTTGGAGCAGTTTGGCCTTTCTCGCTTTACGGTGTGTGCAGGCCTGCTCTAAATTAACTCCCCTGTCATGCATTTCATCCCACCTATGTTTTGCGTAATGCTTTGATATCATACTGCTCCTTGCAGCTATTAGTTCAATCTCCCCCATTTTATCTGTCAGGCTTCTTGCATTTTCAATCTGCTCATTGTTTTGCCTATGGAGTTATAAGTGCAACAAATTAATTGTACTTCACTCTTCTATAGCTTGTTTACACCCCTTCCTTGTTCCAACTCCTTCTGGTTCTAACTCACACTTGATACAAGCACGCACTTGAAATCAATCAGTATCCGTCACACCGATCCGAACGCGAAGGTCGGGATTCTGTACAAGCTCTGTTTTATAGGGGGACACCAATGACACCAATTTTAATGCACTCTCTTTCAGTTGCTAATTCTGGTATAGATATGGAGTTCAATCATTTCCCAAATGATAATGGTATTTTATACTGTTTATTTGTAAAATTTGTGATTTTAGATGTTTCACCTCACTTTATGTGCCTGGACATAGACGAATGATGTCGTTGCATCATTACGTACTTGTTGGGGGGGCGGTAACCAGCAGCAGAGGGAGTTTCAACGAGCAGGAGTTCTACTTGGGGGCATTCGGTGGTCATCATCATCATCATCATCATCATCATCATCATCATCATCATCATCTCTCCTCCAGCACCTCTCATCATCATCCTCATATCTCCCCCAGAACCCCTCACTATCAACCTTTGCGATACTCCCCATCTATCTCTCATACCCACATCTCTCCCCCTCACCCATACACATAATACTCCCTCTCCACATCAAACACACAATACCCCCCTGCACACCACACACATCCCACCCCCCCTGCACTTCACATCCCATCCCCCCTGCACCTCACATCCTTCTCCCCCCTGCACCTCACATCACTCTCCCCCCTGCACCTCACATCACTCTCCCCCCCTGCACCTCACATCACTCTGTAGAGTGGTTGGAGGTGCAGGGGGGGTCATTGGAGGTGTGGGGGGTCATTGGAGGTGCAGGGGGGGTCATTGGAGGTGAAGGGGGGTCATTGGAGGTGCAGGGGGGGTCATTGGAGGTGGCAGGGGGGTCATTGGAGGTGCAGGGGAGGGTGGTTGGAGGTTGCAAGGGGGGAGAATGATGTGATGGTGCGGGGGGAGAGTGATCGAGGTGCAGGGGGGGAGAGTGAGGTGTGAGGTGCAGGGGGGAGAGTGGTGTGAGGTGCAGGGGGGGAGAGTGATGTGAGGTGCAGGGGGGGAGAAGGAGTGGTGGGGAGTTGCAGGGAGGGAGAAGGATGTGAGGTGTCAGGGGGGGTGGGATTGTGTGTGGTGGCAGGGGGGTATGTGGTTTGATGGGGAGAGGGAGTATTATGTGTGTGGTTAGGGTGAGGGGGGGATGGGGGTATGAGAGATAGAGGGGGAGTACGCAAAGGTTGATAGTGAGGGTTCTGGGGGAGATATGAGGATGATGATGAGAGGGTGCTGGAGGAGAGATGATGATGATGATGATGATGATGATGATGATGATGATGAGTGATGATGATGATAATGATTTTTACCGTGCGGCCCAAATTTTTCCTTGGAGCAGTTTGGCCTTTCTCGCTTTACGAGTTGTGAGGCCTGCTCTAAATTAACTCCCTGTCATGCATTCATCCCACCATGTTTTCAGTAATGCTTATGATATCATACTGCTCCCTTGCAGCTATTAGTTCAATCTCCCCATTTTATCTGTCAGGCTTCTTGCATTTTCAATCCTGCTCATTGTTTTGCTATGGAGTTATAAGTGCAAACAAATTATTAATGTACTTCACTCTTCTATAGCTTGTTTCAACCCCTTCCTTGTCCAACTCCTTCTGGTTCTAACTCCACACTTGATACAAGCAGCATTGAAACAATCAGTAATCCAGTCCACACAGATCCGGACACGCAAGGTCGGGATTCGTAAAAGCCTCTGTTTTATAGGGGGACACCAAATGCACCCAATTTTAATGCACTCTCTTTCAGTTGCTAATTTTGGTAGATATGGAGTTCAATCATTTCCCAAATGATAATGGTTTTATACTGTTTTATTTGTAAAATATTGATTTAGATGTTTCACCTCACTTTATGTGCCCGGACATAGACGAATGATGTCGTTGCATCATTACGTATCTTGTTGGGGGGCGGGTAACCAGCAGAAGAGGAGTTCACACGCAGCAGGAGTTCATGGGGGCATTCGGTGGGTCCTGGGGAGTGATGATAGGTATAATATATGTTTAAAAAGTATATGTTAAGGACAAGGCTGTTCTGAATGGAAAGCAGAGTACAACCAGTATAATAGAAAAATCGCGATGAGGGGTGACCCTAAAATACAACTAAGATGCTATAGTTGTAATTATGCTTAGTCTTGTACATTCCATAGATAGTACATCAGAAGAATAAAAGAATGCGCTACTTAAGGAGAGGTGCAGGGAATCAGTCACTTATGGAGTTTACAAAAAAAGAAAAAAGCAGCATATCATAATATACTATCCACTGTGAGGGTGATAAATGAAAAAATAAAGAGGGAGAAAGAAAACAAACACAAAAAGCGGGCGTGGGAGTAAGGGAACAAAGCAAAGGAGAAATATGAGTATAAATGACTTATATGAGGGGGTGCATGTTTCAGGAGATGAACACCATCGTCAGGCCAATTTCACAGTCTAGTGCCAGTGGTACTTCCTTTTCTCCAAAACAAAGGCTCCCAACAGTCAGTCAAATGCAGTCAAATAAGGGCATAACAGATAACGTCTGTGCGTCTTAACTAAGTCCTTGCTCAAATCAGTCTTACTTCCCTCTGATTTATTACAGCAGGAATCATGGTTGGGTGGAGAATTCAGTTTAGGTTCAATGGGCGAAAGGAAATAAAAAATGGAATCAGCCATGTCACCACGACAAACCAATCAGTGACAGAAAATCATATGATGTGCTACATTCCTTTTGCTGAATGGCTGCACCCTGTTTTTGCAAACAACCCCTTTGAAGGAGGGCTTCCTGAGCAGTGGATTCCAGTGTGAGGAAAAAAAACAGCAATTCAGCTCATGGGAAGTAGATGTACTGTGCATGAAAGAAGGAGAGTGGTGTCTCATAAAGGAAGAGGCTGACCTGTTAGACACCACTGTTTAAAGGATTATGGGAATTGTATTCTATATAAAAGAAATTGGAGATTTAATTAAGACAGTTCCTTATTCTTTAAATATATCAAATAAAAAGTAGTGCTGCTTCTCGTCCAATGCATAAATCACATATTGGATCACTTGATTTAATAAAACATTTGCTAAACGAACATTTCAACAAACTTTCATGCAAAGTTTCTCTCTTTTTTATAAGCTTCTTTCCTATGTTTTCGAGAGATATTGCTTAATCAGGTAATGGCATTTCATGGAAAAACATGTAAGAAGCTTTGATTTCATCTCCCCTGTGCCGATGCTGAGAAGTAATAGGTTTTGTTTATAACTAGCAAACTAAAGGCATGAGTTGGCTGCCATATGAAAGTTCCACATTTCTTTCTTACGCAGCTACTTTGTGTTGTGTTATAGTCCTTTCATTTTCTCATGAGCCTGTTTGGATATCAATAACTCAACACAATACACATGCATTCAAATCTCATTTCTAATGGGATTAACCAAAGCCACAAAAGGGTTGTTCGTCTAAAAACAAGGGGGGGGGGGAATCAGAAAGGATTACATTTCCAAAATCTTGTACCACTGCCTAAGTTCTGTCCATAAAGGTTTATAAAGCACAACTTTATGGGAAAAAGAAAACAGAGCTCAGCATTGTGTATTATGTTCTGCAAGAGAAACGACCCTGTGTCTGCATTTGCCTAGTTAGGTAGGGTAAATCACTGTTTAATTTCACATGCAACAGACAGAAGTTTCTTCCTCTTCATAACACCACACATTTAACCTGTAGTCGTAGCCAGAGAGGTCTGCAATCCTGGTGGGGGTCCCTTTGGCAATGAAGAAACCTAGCATGTTGATGGCAAAACCACTTGCCCCCCCTACACCGCCCATTTCCTATCTGCTGTACAAACGTAGCCCCTGTTTGATCCTTGGCTTTCTTTTATATTTATCTACTTTACATTAACAGCGGGAGGGTCTATTAAGAAGACAATAGAAACACTCTCAAAAACTATAAAATGCCTAGCATCATTCAACAGACAATGGAGAGGCGTACTTTTATTAAAAAAAAAAACATTGAATATTTGACAAATTATGAGGATCTTAGAGAAGTGCTTGTGTGCCAATCCAAATATGGTATGGAGACGAGCCAAAACCATCAAAGACCAGGCACGCGATAGCCATTTTTCATGACCTTCCAAAGCAACATGGTACATCAACGCACCAAAGGAGGCTTAAAATGCAGCACTGCAAAGCGTGTGAGTTTATCAAAACCAAGTAACGAATTGACTAACGCAATGAACCACGAGAGTTAACATCAAACATCTAATCAATTGTAGTACCAAAGGAGTCATATACTTGGCCCAGTGAGTGTTGGAATCAAGTATGTGGGAAAAACAAGGAAACCGTTTCGAAGACGACTTCTGGAACATGTGGCCTCTATTGCAATGGTTGGATACCCTACACTATCTCAACGCCATTGTGAGAGAAATGCATAATAGTAACACAAAGTTCTCAATCAGGGATAATAATGTGTCCCCAAAATATCAGAAAATGGAACTGGAATAGAGCCATATTAATGGAAGGGGTGTACAGTACAGTACACTTTGTACCCTATTACCTCATGGTCTAAATCAGTGCTTTGTATATACGCCATTCATCTACACTAACCCTCATGATAGTTATTTTCCTATAATTAAACTGAACTGGATAAAAGTAAAATATAATGGTAGAGAAGGTATCATTCAATCTATAACTCTTCAAAATCTACACAAATTAATATAGCTTGTTATCAGTATTTTATTTATCTCGTCCATTTTATTATTTAATCTTTTATCTCTGTATATTTCAACTATGAGATATGTGGATCACTATCTCCAAATCCCCTATAAAAGCCTGCAATTCACATACAATCAAAGCTGTAACTTCCTGGTTTATTAACGACCATTTTGAAACAAAAGGGTCACCATGGAAAACAGACGCTATAAAAGAGACTCTCTAGGAGTCCGACTCTACCCCCTCAAGATGTCTGGCAGTAGACAGGGAAACGTAAGTCGGGTCTGTTACATGTATGTTTCACACACCACAATGAGCTTCCTCGGCACAGGAGTATCAGCAGTCACGAGCTGGGTTCTGGGTGTCAGCTTAAGAGGTATTATTTTATATATGCTATTTATATATGTTTTTTTAATATATATATATATATTTATATATATTTAGGTTTTCTGGTATGCACCTTAAACCCTGGCTGTGCTCAAAGCTGTGACCATGCAGCAAGCTTAGCCTATAGGGAACCATGTTAAAAATGGTTATTGAGGCAAAAAGTGACACTGTGTGCTCATTTGCATGTCATTTCCCAGAATCCCTTGCTGCAGTGGAAGAGGCTGTATGCTGGGTGATAATGGGGAAAGGCGGGGTTGCAGACCTGCCTAAGACATGCAGATGAGCATACAGCTATATTTGCATATATTATATATATATATATATATATATATATATATATTATTATATATCTATTATATATATATATGAACAACAAAAAAAGAAAAAGCGGTCCCGATCCTAGTTGCAACATGAAAAATACACTTTTAATAAAAATAGATTAGGTCCAACATAAATGCACCACAAACAAAAAATCAATAAAACATGTAATGAGTATACTCATTCGCCTCCGTGTGCTGCTATGGCTCCGTTGGTGTATGCTCTCTCTCAAGTGGGATGTCAGCTGCTTCTGCTGTCTTCACTGAGTGCAGGAAACTGTGCATGCCTCGGAGCCGTGACCCGGAAGTTGTAACAGTCTCTTTGGGTAAACCGGATGCCAGGATCGTGGATATTGTCCCCGTGCAATGTAATGACGGGCAAGGTACTCAGTCCTTTTAAGTCCACACCGAGATTATTCCTGTACCTTCGTGGCTAGACCGCTCTCGTAGATGATATGGGCCACCGGTCTTTCCCGCAACCATCTAGTTGAGATCGCTACTGGGCTCTAACGACCCGCGAAGTATAGCGCGCCCTTCAGACAAACGGCTGTGTTTTAGCGATTGTATAGCCCCGCTGTTAGCTACAGAGACCGGCACGTTCCAAATGTCCTGGCCGTGTCAGGCACAGCAGACAAAGTTGTAAAGGTGCGAATGATACTGTGATAAATCAGTTGTAAATAACCAGTATAAAATCCTCCCTACGCGTTTCTTCACTCTTGGGTGATTTCATCAGGGATCGCTATACTTCCGGGTTGAGCCCCAGTAGCGATCTCAACTAGATGGTTTCGGGGAAGACCGGGCCCTATCATCTACGAGAGCGGCTAGCCAGCGAAGGTACAGGTAATCTCCTGGTGGGACTTTAAAAGGACTAGTACCTTGCCCGATCATACATTGCACGGGGACAAATATCCACGATCTGGCATCCGGTTTACCCAAAAGAGATGTTTACACTTCCGGGTCACGGCTCCAGAGGCATGCACAGTCCTGCACTCAGGTGAGAAAGCAGAAGCAGCTGACATCCCACTTGAGAGAGAGCATACACCAACGGAGCCATAGCAGCACACGGAGGGCGAATGAGTATACTCATTACATGCATTTTATTGATTTTTGTTGTGAGTGCATTGTTGGACTAATCTATTTTTATTAAAAGTGTATTTTTCATGTTGCACTAGGATCGGTTGCTTTCTTTTCTTGTTGTTCACAGACTTTATGGGAGGTCGTGGTTCTTGTGGAGAGCTGCCAGATCCTATTTTGAGCCCCCCTTTTTCACTATTTACATTTTTATATTTTTAAAAAATAATTTTTTTTTTTTTTTATAATTATTTTTTTGCATTTTTATTTATATTTTTATTTTTATTCATATTTATTTTATCATTAAACATCATTTTGCTTTTCACATTTATACCACTCATTATATATGTATTCATACAGTATGTTTTATGGGTCTCAACTATTTTAGCTTTAATATGACATTGGTAGTAGAATCACATACATTTTTTATAGCATGTTCACGTGAATACCAGTATTAATTCAGCTATTGGAATATATTTATTTAATGTATAGTCGATCATTTATCGCTAATCTACAGTGCTTACTAGTACTTATTCACTTATATCATTGTACCTGTTGAGGCAGGTCATTTCTGTGTATTATATATATATAAAGAAAAAGTATAAGAGCGCAAAACTGATTTAAAATAGTGTTGCAATGATGTCTATAGTGCTGCCACAATGTAATGGGTGTACACCACCCCAAAGACAAACAAAGTACAAAAAAAACACAAAAGGCACAATCAGAGACACAGGTGCATGTGCACAGGTGATGGATATACAACACTTGAAGGATAAATACGTGAAACAAGTCGGTATATTCGAATTCCACAACGAGATGTACCTATAAATGAAAAAGATACCAATAGGTGAAGTAATGGTTATGAATATAAAATTATTGCGCAAGCAACAGAGGCTACTTACAATGTAGCAGAAATAACATGCATATCAGTAAAATGCTTTCAGATTCGCTCATCAAGGGGCTGATAATCTCAGGAACCGCCTCAATTCGTCTGTGTGCTCGAACGCGGAGAGCTTCACTGCTCAGCTGTAATCAGCAGTGCATCGGGGTCCTCAGATGGTGAACGTCACTCCCCTAAATGGGGTTGCCGCTGGCTCCGTTCACGGTCAGGTGAGATTAGCCACAGGGCTCAATTCCGAGATTGATATAACATCCCACTAGCCTTGATAAGGCTTTGCAGCAAATAGAAAGCAGTTAAAAGTCGCTGAAAATAACAGAAAATAGGGAGATCTAATAAGACCCTCACCCTACTTACTTACCGTTACTTCACCATATTGGTATCTTTTTCATTATAGGTACATCTCTGTGGAATTCGAATATAGGACTTGTTCAGGTATTTATCCTTCAGTGGTATATCCATGCACTGGTCTCTGATTTGCCGCTTTTGTATATATATATATATATATATATTTAATATATATCTATATATATATATATATATAGATATATATATATATATATATATATATATATATATATATATATGTATATATATATATATTATATTTAACTACTTTCGTAATTATAAGTTATAGGATCTTAAACAGCATTTGGTGCCTCCCAGCTAAACAATATCACTAGACTACCAGATACACTTCGGCTACTTGTACAGCTAGTCCAAAAGAGAAGATAATGGGTGCTCTAATAGTTCCCGAACAAGATTATTCATAATGATATCCAAGATAAACCAACCAGTAAAAGAACCCTTGCATGGAGTGGGTATTAATGTATTAGTGAGATGTCTTGTAATTAAGTAATATCCCCGAAGAAACAGGGCATTACTGGGCCAATAATGCCCTGGCTGGAGAGTTGAAGCCCGAGGCGAAGCCGAGGGACTTTAACCAGCAAGGGCATTATTGGCCAGTAATGCCCTGTTTCTCGGGATTATTACTTATACAAGACATCTCACTAATTACACTATAACCCTGTTCTGAGGGTATTTTACTATGTATAGGCTAAATGTAGACTTTTTTCATAAATAATAGACACTTTTGTATAGTTATATAGATTTTAATTAAAATAAAATGGTAAATACATGAAACCACCTCTTATACCGCTTACACTGCAGCTATCTATATCCACACACTGCCGCCCCCTCGTGTACAACACACAGAGGCAGCTCAACACACACACACAACACAGCACCTCTACAACACAAGCACACAACACACACACACACACACCACACGACCCTCTACAACCAACAACAGCACCTATACACACACAAGCACACACACACACACAACACACACACACACACCACACTACACACACGACACAAACACACACACACAAACACACACACACACATCACACATCTGACACCACCCACCACACTGGAGGCTCTAGAACAAGACCTACACTCACACACAGGCACCTCCTCTATCCTCACAACACAGCACCTTTCATCACACACAACACAGCACTTACAACATGCAACACACAAGCACCTCTAACACATCAACAACCGCAGCTCTAACACAACACACACACACATGCTACACACCATAAACACTGCTTCTGACTAACACACACAAACCCACACACACGACACACGTGGAGCTCTGTAAAAACAACCCAATGTCTGCTACACATATAAGCAAACAAACACACACACACCACACACAACAGTACCAGCCCAACCATAAAAATGTGGCAGCCCTCTAAACTTTGCAAGCCCTCCCCCCTCCCCTATCTCTACACACAACACGCACAACACAGCACCCTCTGCCCAACAACCACTGCACTCTATACACAACAATAGCACCTCACACACAAAAACAAGAAAAAAGCATTAGCGATATAAAATATTTTTTTGAAACATTAACAGATAAAGATGGCGCAAAAATAATAAGAAGAAGCAATGGACCAAAAACACCCACACAAGACCACACACAACCACTGCACTCTAACACCAACACAGCACATTATACACACACAACCCACACACCAACATACACACTCTATACAACACAAGCAACTGACAATACACAAACAACTAAGCTGACCTCTACCCGACACACGACAAACTGCGTGCTATCACAACACCTTATATGCCATAAAACACAATGCTGCTGACACTGGGGACAATGACACACACAACAGCACACAACCACTGGAAGCTCTATACACCCACAGCACTCATTCTACACGAGATGATACAAACACAAACAGCAACACACTTACACACAAACTGCAGCCACAAGAAACTTGCAGACAGTGCACACTTACTTCTTTCAGGAAACGT
>WSYH01019539.1:0-10017 GCA_036426205.1 Ascaphus truei | reverse complement strand
TGTGTATGTGTATATATATATATATATGCAAATACAACTGTATGCTCATATATATATATATATATATATATATATATATATATATATATATATATATAAAGATAGATAGATAGATAGATAGATAGATAGATAGATAGATAGATAGATAGATAGATAGATAGATAGATAGAGAGCACGTAATGATTGTATCTCTTGTTGATGTAAATATCAGTAACACATACACATTGTTCCCACATTCCCCAATAGACGGTAAGAAAGTGAATGTGAGTCTGGGGGTTTGTATTAGGGGCATTAGGGGTACGGGATTGTTAGGTATTAAGTAGTATTGTGCTCCCAGACCTGCAGTATATTCGGGGTTGGGTTTATTCGGGATCCTGGTGTGAATAGGGGGAGTTATACTCTGCACATTAGGAATCGATTTGCACCTGAACATGAATCTTTACTTGTAAGAGGGATATATTAAACAGCAGCATCCGCAACAGATATTCACTGTATTTCCCCTGCATGCCATGTGTATAATGCGACTTTATCTCATAATATATATAATATACTGCTGTTGCTAAAAGACTGTGCTGTATCTTGTGTCCCTAAATGAGGGAGCATTGTTTTAAGCTGGGGAACCAGTTTAGTTGGCCAGCAGCTGTCAGTCAGTGTGTGGGGGTGTGTGTCAGTGTGTGTGTGTGTCAGTCAGTGTGTATGTGTGTGTGTGTGTGTATGTGAGTCAGTGTGTGTGTATGTGAGTCAGTATGTGTGTATGTGTCAGTGTGTATGTATGTGTGTGTGTGTGTCCTGCCCCCTCTCTCCTGACTCTCCCCAGCACACTTGTCCTCCCCCCAGCACCCTTGTCCTCCCGCCAGCACCCTTATCCTTTCCCTGCACCCAGACCCTTTCAGCAGTCCGCCCCCCCGCCCCCATTCCTACCAGATCGCGGCACAGAGGAGATGGAGGCAGTGTCGGCGGGGGGAGAGGGAGAAGCGCATCATCGTCAGCTGGAGCCGACTCGGAGGCTTCTGATGGTGCTGTGGGGGACGTGGGGGACGCAGCGCACTCATCACCCCCCTCCTCCCCCCCCGTTACCGGAGCAGGAGCAGTTCTATGCCTCGGCGGGGGCATGCACTGGGAGGAGAGGCCGCAGGAGATCAGTGCCTGCATAGAGCCCCGGGGAGCAGTGTGGGCTTCAGTGTCCCTGTGAGGAGAGTCATGGCGTCTCGAGCGTCGCCATGACTACCGGGCATGCGCAGCATATCAATGGGCGGGGAACGGGCGGGGAATCAGCGGCGCCGTCACAACTGCGCATGCGCAGCATGGCAGCGGCCGTTAGGAGCGGCGGCTATCGCCGCCGCATATGTCACGATGTGTGTGAGGGGGGTGGGGCTCGGGGGGGGGGGGGCGGTGTGAGTGGAATGGCGTCCATTACGTGACGTCACTTCCGTTTCACATTTCGCCCCACATCATCCAGTTTTATCCCATCAGAGGTGCCACTAAAGAAGTTTCACTTCAAAAAAAGCAACACGTACGCTGTGGGTGTTCTGAGCTATTTTGAGCAGGTACGTTAAAAAATGGGCTCAAGGCCTTAGTGCATCGCGTCCCCAGCTTCACTTTTTAACGAACCTGCTTTTTTGGAAAATCAGAACGCAAAGCCATTGAGCTTAGTGCATAGCCCCCAGAGTGTGCTGTGAAATACAAACACATAACATTATTAAAATCAATAAACTTAAAATATATATTAACAAAGAAAACATATTTGTTGAACACCCCTGTCTTAATCTCTTCTAAATGATGTTAATCGACCAGAACGGGTAAATAAAAACTATCACTTGACATATGTATAATCAAACCAACATCCTATTTGTTTAGGGAGCTGATGATGGTGAGTAAATAGAGTGGATATAGAATGGCAAGCAAAGAACATGAAATTGAGTGGAGAAACCTAATATAATGTGGTGATAAGATGTTATTTGTCTAGAAAGGTTCCCCCATACATATATGCCCATAGTTGCTTAGCACATATATCCACTATATAACATTAGCCAGTACATCCAGCTGTTGAAACATAACAAAGTGTATAATAGATATACATATAATTGACAGGAAAAAATACTCTATCATAGCTTCCAAGATCATTTTGAAGCTTATTAAACAAACAAGTACAAAAATATGTAAGAGCAACCAGTTAAAGGGAGGAGAGCAACATATTGAGGAAACATATTGAAAGAATGACATCCTCAAAAAAGCGCCTTAATAGAAGGGCATCTTGTTAAAAAATAATAAAGAAAAGAAAAGAAAGAAGACAGAAAAAAAAGGCATAATCAAGACAATAATATTTACCATGCAATCATAAATCAGATTGTATTAAGTTACAGTACATGATTACATAATAGACCAACTCAAAGCAAAAAAAAAAAAAGGGGGGGGGAAATAAAAAAAAGGGCAAAAAAAGAGAGCAAAAAACGACCAAATCAAAAATAATGATCAAGAGCCAATTGAGATACATGTTCAAATTGCATTAAACATTCCATTCATCAAGTTATGTTAAAAATGATATTGAAAATTTTAATGTACAGGTGCAGTGCACATGCATAAATACAATCCATGGGTGGCTCAATATTAAAGGGTGTTCACTATGGGATCAGGACTTTATTTAGACAATTGGTACGTTATAGGGTGTTATTATTCTCAATCTTCCTGGTGTTATTGTTAACAACAGCGTCAGTTATTAGTGAGCTTACCATACGGGACTGCAACCCAGTACCTGTCTTCTATCAAGTTTATGTTTAAGGGTCCCCCTTACAGTACAGTATGTGGTTATTCATTCGTTCATTCATTAATTTTTCCTACTGTTGGGGTCTTTAGCATTACGCAGTCACATGGTCTCTTCGTTTCATACCTTCTGTAGCCACGCCCCTGGCCATCCATACACCCCTTGGCGAGAAATGCTTTGAAGCTCTGCCTCCTGTGTACAGAACGTTGTCACAGGGGCTATATTTTACACCCAAGTCTCCAGACATTGCCCTTATCTGTATCTACCAGCCGTATACACTAAAAAGGTGTTAACATACACTAAACCCACTCGTTGTACTTTTCACACCCAACTTCAATCAAGGCCTTTTGAAGTCTGCATAGATTTCTGAAAAGACTTACACATGTATTTTATATGCAAACTGTAGCTCATAAACCCCTTAAACACAGAGGGATTAAAATACCTATTACCTCATGACATTATCGTGACAAATGTCAAGGTTGTTTATGCCTTATATTTTTTCTTATATTCCTTAGCAATACAGTATTTCTTGCTCATTTGAAATTAGGCAAATTGGTTAAATGCATGACTGAACAGAATAAACATGAAACGCAATCAGTGGTTACTGTCCTGGAACAGGATTGTTTATTTTCTGTGTACCTTTGCTGCTCTCAGACTGTCAGCTCTCCCCAGCTAAATTACATGTTTTTCCCTGCTCTGAACCAGCCAGATCTGCTGTGTATTTAGGGTGAACATACGACCCGGTTTAGCCGGGACAGTCCCGGTTTTTCATGTGCTGTCCTGGTTTCCAATTGATTCTCAAATTGTCCCGGTTTTTACTTTGGGTCCCGGCTTTTGGGGCTGCGGGGAGCAGAAGATGCTGGCTGCCCTCCCAAGCGGGTGGAGGGGGTGTGGGGGCGTAGAGATAGCAGGAGAATGCCGGCTTTGATTGGAGGATGGGGGGGGGAGGGGCGGAGTTTTGACTAGGAGTAATGCCGGGTCCCCCCTTCTTTAGGCTCCGCCCCTCTGTCCCTCCCTTTAGGCTTCGCGGGCCTGCCAGTCTCTCATCTGCACTGGCTACCTATGCTGCTCCAGCAGCCCATCCACGGGCCCCAGGTAACTCACGGGCCCCAGGTAACTCACATGCCCCCTTATACCACCTCCCAAACACCTTACCCACCCCAAGGGGGGAGAGGCCTTATTTTTATGTGTTTGCAGGGGTGGGATTATTGTGTGTGTGTGTGTGTATGTCACTGTCTGTGACAGTGCCACTCTCTGTGTGTCACTGTCTCTGTGTGTGTGTGTGTGTGTCACTGTGTGTGTGTCACTGTCACTGTAAATCTGTGTGTGTGTCACTGTCACTGTGTTTGTGTGTCACTGTGTGTGTGTGTGTCTGTGTGTGGCTGTATCCTCCCCTCCAAATTCCATCAACATGGCTGTGCGATGTCACGTAATGCCCATTGCCATAACAACGAGATGCTCCATGATGTCACGCGGCATCAAGTTGACATGACAACAGGACATATTATGGTGCCGAGGCATCACGTGATGCCACATTGTCATGGCAACATGTCACCACCTGACGTCAGTGTCTCGTTGTCATGGCAACGGGGTGCATCACGTGATGTAATTTGTTTTATAAATAATTTTTTTAATGTGTCCCGGTTTTTCATTTTGAAAATCTGGTCACCCTATGTGTATTGCAACATTATTGTTACAAATAGTACCCTTTACACAAGCCACTAGTCAATTACCATGGCAACTTCCCAATACACATAGTTTGAGATTGGTTTAGCCCTTTCCCCCTGCCCTTCTCTGGTATTGTTATGCCCGATGGCTTGTTCCTGTCTGGAAAGGAAAGTGTGCTCTCTCTTTTCATCAGCAGACACAGTGAGTAAGACACATCTTCCACTGCTCCCTTAGAAAGGGAAACCATTTTACCTTCCCCCATAACAAAGCACCTTCATTCCATAACGGCTAATTCTCGTGGCAAGAAACATTTCCTATCATAATATTCATGAAAGTACTTTTATATTTCTGTTAACCCCAATAAATAAAGTTGAAGAAAATAGAAGGACTTTGTATGCTTAAAAAGGGGATGATTAAGGCTGCGGGCATGGTCTGCGCTTCGGTGCTGACCCGTACTCACGCTTGGCAGTGAGCCCCTGCAGCTGCAATGAGAGCGGCTTTAGCAGGGGCTTGCGCACGCTTCCGCAGGCGTGCAAAAGCGTAGCCGGCAATCAAATTTTAGTTTACGCGCGCAGGGCCGGTCACGTGAGCGGTTCGCCCAATGAGGGCGAACCAGCACCGTGACGTCACTGGCCCTCCCCCGACAAGCCCCCGGACGGCGCGCAAACTAAGGCCAGGGAATGCACCCGCTTTTCCTCAGCCTCCACGTGCCTCCACACGGCTGGAGTCACTATGGACTCAGCCTTAGGCTGCGTCCCCGGTGGTGCTGAGCGTGCTGAGCGTGCTGAGCGTGCTGAGCGTGCTGAGCGCACGGTGCTTTCCGCTTTTACTTACATAAATCTATATGTGGAAGTCCCCGCTCACGCAGTGCGGGCACGCATGCTCACCCAAGCTTGGCGCTTCAGTAAACAAAAAAAATGACTTTCAAGTGCGCTCATCTTGCCCGCAATACCCCCCGCCCGTGCTTGCGAAATAGGCAGGACACCCGGCACTTATGCTTAGAGATTTTGGTGACATCACCGCTCCCAAGCATGAGCATGGTCAGCGCCAGCGGGGCCGCAGCCTAAGGCCTGGGACATAGTTGTTTGCCATGTGCGGAGGCGCGCTGAGGCTCAGGGAAAGCGGTGCCTGGATGCAGAGTAGTTACAATGATTCAACACTGACTGGCACCATCTCCTGACAATGCCCTGCAGTCAGCTTCAATGTATAAAGGTGTTCAGGTGAAAGTTGATATTGCTTATTAGGGAACACAATAGACCAGTCTCTTCATTCACTTACACTGTAAATTGCCCTGTTTTTAAATCCACTACTCCTTTTTTTTTTTTTAATTAGAACGACTATAGTTTTTGTAATTATTTCTTTGTATTTTAGAAAATAGGCTAAATGCAAAACTTAAGTCAGACCTGACCCAACTGAGCCTACAGTATTTGCTTTTTCCTCTAGTGTCTCTCTGTCTCCCTCCCTCGCCCCCCCCTTCCTGCTGAATAAATATGCTGTGCCTTTTATTTGAGAGCTAATCCCTCCTTCGGATATTATACAGTAGCACCACAGTTCTGTGTGCAAGTGCATGTTTGACTTGTTAGCTGGGAGCCACGTTACCACGGACCTACAGAGATTGTTCAGATATTTGGCTTTGTAACCCTTTCAAACTTTCAACCTAAAGGTGAGTGCTTTTTATGCTTTTTTGAGTTTACAAAATAGGTTACAAATAGGAAAATAACAAGTTCAATACTCTTGCTATGTCATCAGGGGGAAGCGTGGTGAACACGTGAAACGTGTGTCGGGAACGTAGGGCGTCACTCTTGTGACGTCACTCGAAGTGGCGACATCCTATCGTTTGGTTTACGAGAAAGCTTGTATTTTGTGGCAGCATATACATTTGTTTTGTACTAATACGCATCTATATTGGGGAGACATAGCAAGAGTGTTGAACTTGTTATTTTCCTCACCATACTTTACGAAAGTGAATTGTGTTTAAAACCTTGTATTGTGGTAACGTGGCGGCGAACGCAGTGTTTGTTTTCTGACATTACCCTGTCACTCTCTATATATAATAGATACAAGAGATACTATTGAAGCAATCTCACATGTTAAAGATAACCTTTACTTTTCCTGCAATTTGTAACATCTCATACAATTGCATACAGCTACTAGCTGGAATTAGAGATTTTAGTTGCTAATTTGATACGTGATACTTTAGAACCAGTTACAACTTATTAGCATACTTTGTGAATGTCGTTTTAGCCTCACACTCGAAGGCTCTCGGTAGTGGACTATACACAATAGATAGAGAGACTTTCTCTGGTTTATTCATTTGGCCATCGCTACCCCTTGGTTTTTGACACACCATATGCTCCAATAAGAGATCATTATTTTTAGGAATAGGTCATTTCAAATGTCCTTGCACCACACTAGCCGCAACTCTATTTGGACAAATTAATTGTTACTATATACCATACAAATGTTTTGGTACAATTAGACGATCGTAGCCATACAATATCATTAGGATTTGAATTGGATGTCAGGATGAGTATATAGAGATACATATCCACCAGACTCACTCTATTGTGCGACCATACACGCATCTGCCACATTAGCATGGGGATTTTTAATAATGTATATGTGTTTTTAACTATCTATGTAGAATTAATAAAATTTTATTATTTTTGATTTCCGCGGTGATTCTGGGATACTTACCAGTTATTTTGCAGAATTATACTGCAGGGCTAATTTTTGTCCAACTCCAGACCATATATAGGATTGAGTGCTCAATAGAGGGGGAAATCTTTCTGATCATCTTTTTGATCAACACTGTTAATATCATAACATTATCCTCCAGAGCACCTATCACTTTACTTCATTGTACTATTTATGGTGATGCGGTCTCTCTCACTTATTTTCTGAGTTTTTTTTAACCAATTTTTTTTCTTTTCAAATATACAGAAAACAGTACATTGAACATTTGAAACATCCAGAAAATATCTTATCCTTCAATGTACTTAAGGGGGGGGGGGGTGGGGGTCAAAAATTGGGAATAAAGGGGGGGGGGGGTGCACAGAGAAATGAAAAACATAAACTTTCAAAGAATAAGGTGGGGGGGGAGAAATACCCACATTTTTCATACATTGAAGCTCAACACTATGTGTCGAAAGTCGGATAACAGATACAGTATATACATATATGAACAGATGGCACTCACGTGTATAATTGTAATTGTTGGTGCTTGTCTCATAGTAAACAAATAGACAAAAATATCTTCACTGGGCAGACTTTGCAGCAGACTTTACAGAAAGAACGAGACAGCACACAAAGTAAGATGAACTCCCAGGTGTATTGCAGGTAAGTGGCACAAAAACCCAACGTTTCGGTCCTAAAAACAGGACCTTTCGCAAGGGAGTGCCCCATTTGTAGGACCGAAACATTGAGTTTTTGTGCCAATTACATGCAATACACCTTGGAGTTCATCTTACTTTGTGTGCTCTCTCGTTCTTTCTGGAAAGTATGCTGCAAAGTCTGCCCGGTGAGGATATAGGTTTACTGACTCTGCATCTTAACCCAGGCTGTGTTCAAAAGCGGTGCAATGCAGCATGCATATGGTTTTGAAGCAAAAGGTGGCACTCTGTGCTCATTTGCATGTCACTTCCCAGAATCCCTTGCAGCAGTGAAAGCACTGTGCTGGGTGATAATGGTGAAAAGCAGGGTTGCAGACATGTCTAAGACTTGCGAATGAGCACACAGTAATATTTCAATTTGATATACTGTATATATGTGTGTATATATATACCCCCCTTGAGAAAGGTTCCACTCCGGAACCGAAACGTCGGCACCCCCCTTGAGAAAGGTTCCACTCCGCAACCGAAAAGTACGATTGGGCGGTGTAACAGGGGAGTTATCCCTGTTCAGGAAATGTGCCTCTAATCCAGCAGTGTGGTGGTTAACTGCTGGTAGTCAATTAACCAACACCACCTGCCTGATTAGGTTTCTTAGAAAAGCCTGTCTTTGAGACAGGAAGTTTGATTGTTCCTGAGTCTCACAAGTTGTGGGACAGATGTCTTGAAGCCTGCCAGAAGAAACAGCACGCTGCCTGCAAGACACAGGGGAAAGAACCTCTAAACCTTAATGCTGACATAACCTGAGGAAAAAGGCCGCAACCAGGATCAGAGAAGACTTTCCCTCCAACCACAAGAAAACAGATAAGACTTTCCTTTATAAGACTTTGTATCTGCACATAACAAGATATATGTTTGGGGCTGGGAGACATGCTAATCTAAAGGGAGTTGTGGACTGCATAGGTTTCACTACACATACTCCCAAGTGGAACAGAAGCGTTGTTTGACCCCTTTTTTTAATATGTTTGGATGTTTTATCTTATGTTAAAGGAACAGGCGCAATAAAAGCCTTATTTAATTTCACCTTAACAAGTCTCCCTTGCATACTTCTGCGCATGTCCTCCTACAGGCGGCCTGTTCATTTTGTATTGATTCCACTTGTAGCTTTAAATAAACACAGAGGTGCGTTCCCACAATAAAAAGTTTAATGGATCAAGAAAGCACAAAAATACAGGACACCTACGCGTTTTGGGCTTATGGCCCTTTATCAAGGTGACTAAAAATGCTTAATGGAGTGTATTTAAATACCTGATCCTGTATTTAAATACCTGTATTTAAATACACTCCATTTTTATTGTGAGGCACGGTACACCCCAGGAAAAGTGAATTTCAAGGCTCCTTAAACCATGTGAGTTACATTTCCAAGTGAGTCCTTTCCACTCTCCTTTTTCCTTAAAGTGGCTGCAAGGATTATTGTTATATACCCCAATGTTATCACCATGATGTTGTTCTGATGCTGGACACCGGCAGGTGTATATTGTCCTTACTTCAGTGCTTGTGGGACATTATATTCCAGTTAAACTTCTACCAGGTGTATGGGAGTATTGTTATATCCTAGCCTTATTCATTGCTTTCTTTGGAGGGGTACTCCGCTTTAAATTTTAGCTATTATCACAATATCTGCTGCAAAATTTGTTTTTGAGCACCATGCAACCTTGTTAGCTCATTTTGTATTGATGCCTAATAAGACTTTTTTGCCTATACTGATCTGAGTGCAGTCTTCCTTTACCGGACGTGAGAATGGTATTGTTGTTATATATATATAGATAGATAGATAGATAGATAGATAGATAGATAGATAGATAGATATAATAATGTATATGTGTTTTTAACTATCTATGTAGAATTAATAAAATTTTATTATTTTTGATTTCCGCGGTGATTCTGGGAAACTTACCAGTTTTTTGCAGAATTATACTGCGGGGCTAATTTTTAGTCCAACTTCAGACCATATATAGGAGTGAGTGCTCAATAGAGGGGGACATCTTTCTGATCATCTTTTTTGATCAACACTGTTAATATCATAACATTATCCTCCAGAGCACCTATCACTTTACTTCATTGTACTATTTATGGTGATGCGGTCTCACTCACTTATTTTCTATGTTGTGTTGCAATGTAAGGAAGTGAAGTGTATTTTGTAACTTCTACATTAAAAATAGAATGAGTACAATTTTGCAATCGCTCACACTTTAAACA
>WSYH01019538.1:0-10017 GCA_036426205.1 Ascaphus truei | reverse complement strand
TGAGAGGGAGTCCTGGCAGGGGGCAGATTCAGGCTTGGCCTCAGAGGGTGAGAGGGAGTCCTGGCAGGGGGCAGATTCAGGCTTGGCCTCAGAGGGTGAGAGGGAGTCCTGGCAGGGGGCAGATTCAGGCTTGACCACAGAGGGTGAGAGGGTATCCTGGCACGAGGCAGATTCTGGCTTGGCCCCAGAGGGTGAGAGGGTATCCTGGCAGGGGGCAGATTAAAGGGAAACAAAGTGATATCAGTGGCGCTTAAGTCTAATAAATGCAATTTTAAACAAAGTGTGTTCAATAAGTGACTATTAGTGAATGAGTTAACCATTAATTAGCCTACGTGTGAACTACTGTCCACTCGAGAGTTTGGGGTAGGTGGGTCACGATCGGACAACGGTGTATAGTGTGGTATCCTTAGTGACTCGTGATCAGGGGGGGGGTGGGTACAGGGGCCGAAGACAAAGGGCAAAAAGAAACGGGGGGGGGGCACTACCTAGTGTAGGGAGAAGGAAGCACACGGGCTGGCAAAGGACCCGAAATAACCCATCAGAAGTCCCCGGCCTGAAGCCATCTCGCTGAACGGGGAGGTCTCGCCACAGGAATAAACAACAAACAGGGGGACCAAAAAGAGGCAAAGATTCTCGTCTTGAGGTTGAAAACCAACGGCATTCGGCAAAGGAGGAGACCCAACATTTCTATCTGAGAAGGTTGGATGTGGAAAGCACGCGGAATTAGGTTGCGGTGCCCATAATAAAGCCTGACGGGTTTTTTTCTACTTGAAGGGGGCTAGAAAGAAATGTCCAAGGCATATGTGGTTCTAGCGTAGGAGAACGGGACGGTGGTACAAAAGGTCTAGCCGGAGGGAAGGGCGTGTCGAGACATTCCGAGGGTGTGAAAAAGAACCGAGGTGAGAGAAAAAAGGGAGGGGAAAAAAGGTCAATAGAAGCAAGACGCGTAGCACCGAGTAGGGGGGAGAAAAAAAAAGGGGAACAACGCATTGGGGCAAATAAGTCAGCTGATAAATCTCCCTGTTGATAGAAATACACTTATACGTATAAGACAGAAATCGACAAAACCTAGAAAAATTGTTGAACAACCAAATTCAGGGCTGGAGCCTCGAGGAGAGACCAAGTGGAAGGGAGGCGATCCAGAAAATAGAGTTTTATTAGTACAAAAGAAGAAAAATCTTGGGATTAATAGGTCAGACCGAGCAGCACCTAGGTCAGGGATGGTAACGAAAGATGCAGTTCGCAATCGGGGGGGTGCGCGTCTGCCAAACAGTACGGGTTGGTCGAGGGGTTGGGGTAAATGACTTGAAGCGGTAAACAGCGAAGATGGGTGGGGAAAAGGGAGTTGGTTTCACCAAGATGTGCGCATGGGAGTGGGACCGGGGGGACGCGAAAAGGGTCTGCGGGGGCGGTCAGAAAAGAGCTGAAGGAGAGAAAGCAGCTGGCCGGTGTGGGGGGGTGGGGGAAAGGGGTCACTGTTGATCTGCGAGTGCGGGAGTTCTCAGCAAAGTTAGCTTGCGGGTCAGTAGTACTCTTAAAAAAAAATGGCGACCGTTATTGGGACGGAGCGCGATATCTACACAGAGCTGAGTTGTGGCGCGAGGGGGAGAGGTGGGGGGGTTATCAGAGGACCTATGGATCGGTGGCTAGGGGCTAATGTCAGTGGACGGAGTAATTGAGCGCAATTTAGGCTCAGGGTAAGGTGACGGTAGTCAATGTGACTTCTTCACAGTTTGCTATTACCCAATCAATCGTATGGGTCTACGGGGTGATAAAGTCTAAACCATGGCAGATAAAAAATATGATTTTGTCGTCTTATTTCAACTTATATGACATAGATATAAGAGTGTGTGTGTCGAGCGGGGTGGATACAGTCCTGAGTTGGGTGAAAAGGTTGTAGCTATATGAACTAATCAGTGGTACATGACCAGTCCAAAAGCTTATAACAGGTTTTGGGGAGAAATTGACAAATAGGAGGTAAGACGGAAGCGATATGGGTGTAATCTGTGGCTTCCGTCAAGTAAAGTGGGAAACAAAGAGAAAGAAAAGACGACTAAAGAGGAACATATTGCTCCATTTGAGAGTTTGACAATAGCAGGGGGGCTGGTGCCTGGAAAATCTTCAATAAGAACAGGTTTGGTAGCGGGCGGGGGAAATTGCCCCTCACCCGGGGTGGTGTGAAAGGGGGGGGGGGCATGGGCATCAACCGAGGGGGTAACCGGGGGAGGCGCACAATATGTGTGAGACCAGGAGGGGGGGGGCGGGAGTTAGGTGTGAAATATGAGTCAAAGGGGTGCTCGGTATCCGTATTAAGCCATCACCTTGTCGCCGTTAGGGTACATCGATCCTAGGCAAGACAAAAAAAAGCCAAACGGGAGGGGCAGAATGGAGACACGGAAGGAACACCAAAAATAAAAAGAAATAGAATCAAGAAATTGGTGGGGAAGGCGTGGGAAAACGGGCGACGGGAGGGCAGGGGGAAGGAGGGATGGGGTAAGGCTGGGGGTAAAGAGTGGAATACTGACAAAATGATCCGACTGCTAAATATAGGGCAGTAGAAAAGTAAGACGGAAAACGCGGCTAAGTACTGACAGTAAAACGTGAAGGAGGGGTGGGGAAGAGGGCAAACAATCGAGCGGGTTTGTGCTGTTAAGAGCGGTTAGCGCAGTAATAATTGGGGGAGCAAATGGAGACAGATGTCTGATTGAAAAAAATATAATGGGTAGGTTAGGGGGGGGAGGGAAAGTAACACGAAAAGAATGGGGAAAGTGGAGAGAACAAATGTACAAGAGTTGGCGAGAAAAACAGTGGGAACATGGGGGAAGAGGAGCAGATGCGTAAAACAGGGAAAGGTAGTTTTCACCTAGGGGAGGGCGTGAAGAAATGGTAACTGGGGGAAAGTAAAGAAAGGGGACAAGTAAAGAAAGGGGAAAGGGGGGGGGGTAAAAAAAGGGAAACTGGGTAAGCCGTGGGAGGCGCACGGGAATCGCTCGGAACGGAGAAAGGGGGGAAAAAAAAAAAACAAGGTTGGCGGTGGGGGGAGTGGGTGGCCAGTTGGGTGTGACTCTGTGAAACGAACGGGGAAAAACAAAAGGGGAGGGGTGGGTGGGGGGGGGGGGGGGAAGAAGAGAAAGCAGGGGAGGGGGAAAAAAAAAAAAGAAACGGAGGGGGGAAATGAGGAGAGGTCGATTCAATTATTGTGCTACAATGTAATTTCGCGGGTGAAAATCGCAGCGGTTGGGACGAGTAGGGAGATACTAAGTGAAAAAAAGGCAGCAAATACAATAGTTGGAGGGCCAGCAAGGAGATTATTCTGAATATGGGGATGCGCAGGGTTGGTGAATGGTGTGCAATGTTATTAAAAGAGAAATCAATAGCTTATCGGTAAATGGGAAAAAAAAAGACGGGGATGGGAGAAAAGAAGGGGATGTAAAAAAAAGATGGAGAAGAATCAAAAAGAAGAGAAGGAAAAAAGGGAAGCGAATCGTTGTTTGTAAGGGTCGCGAAGATGATAGGGACAACCCTGGGGGTCACCTGACTCCAATGCAAAAGCACTTTATCAACAAGGGCAAAGGGAGCTAGGACAAAGCCATATCCTGTACTGCAGCCGGCCTAGAAAAAATTCTTTCCCCCAAAAAAGAATTGATTTCAACACGGAACAGAACCGGCAACCTTAATGAAAAAATAGAGGGAAATATAACCCAATCCTGCGCAGCCCCCAAGAAAAATGCAACAGCTAAAGCCGGGAAAAAAACCAAAACGCCGCCAGGATTCTAGCAAAATAAAACCACGCCTGGGCTAAAACAAGTACATCGCTATTACGGACAAAGGAGGCGACGGAAGACACCTGACAAAACGAAATAGCACAAATAAAATGAACATATATAAAAAAAAGAAGCATAACAAATATGTATAGGGGGATTTGCCACTGAAAATGGATACGAGACGGAGGAAAAAAAAACTAGGGAAGGAGGGGGCATGAGGGAAAAAAGAACAGAAATGAAGGACTGATGCGCAGGGAAAGGGGGGGAGGGGGGAGGGAAAAAAGAGAGGGAAAGGTGGAGAACAAAAGAGGTGGGACGAAAAAAAACGACAAACTGTCATTTTTGGAATAAATAGAGGATTAGAAGAGAGGATCGGGGGAACTTAACCAGCAAGAGATGGAAGGGAATAAATATGTGGGGAGAGGAAAAGTGAAGTAAAAGAATAATTCAAATTCGAGAGTGAAGTAATAAACATAAAGGGAGGAAGGTTAAACAAGTCCAAAGACGGGGAGTTCAGAAAAAAATCATTAAAAAAAGAACGAAGGTAAAAAACAAAGGGGGAAAAAAAAGAAAGGAAACTCTAAGAACAACAAAAAAAACTACAGGGTGAAAAAAATGGACAAAAACCAAAACAAAAAAAAAAGGAAGAAAGAGGGCAAAACTGGTAAAAGCAAACAACAACAAAAAAGTAAGGCCAACAAAAAGACAAAGGCGGCTGTGCCCGCAAAAGGAAAACCCCTACGCCCGAGGAAAGGGAAATAAACCGGACGACAAAGAAGAAAAAAAGCAGCCACACCACACAAGCAGCAGAAACGCACAAATAAGAAAAAGGGAACCAAATTAACCTAACGATTACAGAATCAGCCCCAAGTAAGAAGGTTTCTTGATGGATATTGTCGGGGAAGTGCTTGAAATGATGCTAGGTCAGAAGGAGGAGGATGTAGGGGAATTAATTAAAGGAGTGAAAAAGAGAAAGCAGGAAGGAGGGGGAGGAAATGGGATGGGGCCCAAAAGGGAAGGTGAGGGAAAACTAATGGAGAAGGCATAGGGGACAGAAGGAAGAGGGACGCAGGGTGGATATGAGAGTGAAGGTGCTAAAAGCAAAAGAAGAATCGAGAGAGAAAAGCATAACCGTTGGCTCAAAAAAGGGGGGGGGGGGAGCGAGAAAGGAAAAAAAGACTGTACGTTTGCCGAGAAAAAATGAGGGAAACAAATGAAAAAATGGAAGAGGCCTGGGGCCGGGGGGAAACAAGAAAACCAAGGGGGGATGGTTTGAGTTTAAGCTGAAATGATAAAAACGTGATAGTCCTAAATTAAACAAGTGGTGTTTGAGATATGGGGTGACGGAATAAAAGGGAAGGGTATTCTGACCTAATACAGGCCTCAGAGCTGAAGCAGGGGGTTGGAAGAAGGAGGGAAAGAGGGGGCAAGAAAAAAGGGAAGACAGGAGAGGGACCGTGAATAAAGGGTAAAAACCGGATATAGAACAAAAAGGAAATGGACAATGGGGGGGGGTAAAAAGAGAACTTACAAGAAGGGGGGGCGAAAAACGAAAAGGGACAAGCGAGGGTGTGAAACAGGGGGCACTAGCCAATCAGTGGGGGGAAAAAAAGTGGGGGGCAGAAGGAAAGGGGGGGAGAAAGAAGGCTAGAGGGGGGAAGAGGACCGTGGATAACCCGGGAATTCTGGTATGACGACAGGCAAGGAGGGTCGTTGTGATCAAATGATATTAAAAGTTTGTATATTTATGGTTCAATCGAAGTTGGATAGGATTGCGTTAAGTACACGAAAATAAATAGGGGTTTAATAAGGTTGGTAGTGATGGCGGATTTCTGTAGAGGGGGGTCGGAATTGAAGTCGAGTAAACAAATTGGTAAAATAATGGGGAGATTTACAAAAGGGTCACCGGGGGGAGGGGGGGGGGGGAAATGGTAGAGTGGGAGTCGGGAAAAGTACGGAAGAGGAGGTCACCAAAAAAACGGCTTGCGGTGATAATTTGAAGGATGCGCGACGGGGAAAAAAACGGAGAAAACAAACGAGCAAAAGGTCAGGCGATCGAAGGGGAAAGGGTACAGAGGTCAGGCCAAATAGAAAGATACAAACCCTAATGGGAGGGAAATTGGGAGGGGGGGGGGTAAAAAACAAAAAGGGGGGAAAGGGAAGAGTAATCAGGGAGAGTCAGTAAGACGGGAAATCGGGGGGTCAAGTGTCAAGAAGCAAAAAAATAAACAGGAGAGGAGGCAAAGCAGAAAAGTCGAGACAAGGAACCCGGGGGGGGGGGGGGGGGAAGGGAAAAGGGAAAGGAAAGGGGAAAAACAAATTAGAGGATGTGGGGGTGGGAAGGTAAAGGGAGATAAGGACCAGAGACGAAAAAGGGTGTGTGAGGGGTCAAGAAACAAAGGAAAGGAAAAAGTTGGGGCGGCCCGCTTCAGGGGGGGCACGCGGGGCTTAAGAAGAAAAAACATGTGGAAGGAAGAGAGTCAAAACGGAACCGGAGGGAACGGAGGGGAACCGGATAAGGGCAAATCGATGAGGGGTGCTATGGACAGTGGAGAAAAAGAGATAAGAGGATCCAGATGATGCAAAAGTAAAAGGGAAGTTGAAGGAGGGGGAAACAAATAGTGCAGGAGCACACAGAAAACTGGAAGTAGATTATGGGGTCACAATAAAGAGAGAAAATTTAAATGTGATGAGCGGGACTGAGGTCGGGGGAGGAAAGGAAGGGAGACAAGAGGGGAAGAAAGGACGCAAAAAAAAGAAAGGAAAAGAGAAAGAAAAGGAGCAGCAGCACAAGGGGATGAATAGGGTAACTCGTTAATGGCTGACATGATCAGGTGAAAAATACAAATACTGAGACCAGGACTATGGTACTTTTAGATTCTAAATAAAGATGCGTTATCCGATCTGGCATCTACCTATGGGTAAGTATAAGATCTACTATCAGGAAAGTATGTGTTAGCATAGGATATATTCCAAAATTAGGGGTTGAGGCGGAAAAGGAAAATTAAATTATATATCATATGTGGCATAGATGTACAAGATGGTACATGATTAGCCGGGTCTTTTATATTATATGAGTTACGGTTTACTTTATGGATATATTACATGCAAAGGAGGACGACCAAAGAACCTGTATTATACTTTGACTCAATAGTGCTTCTTATAACACACTTGGCAATGTATAAAATGTTTGTTTTTTCATCTTCAGCCACATGCACACTAACCACGCAACTGAAACAAAAATCAGTGATGGTAGGATCTGCAATCAATACTCCCTATATATATTATATAACTGATGTAACCATTATTATTACCATATTGATTCCAAAAATCTATCTAAGAAAAGTGATAAATTTACTACAAACAGGTTTTCCACATTGGGATGCAAATTGATCTTATGTGTTTTTCCGAAACCTAAACTCATCAGCAGTAACAATGTAAAGAAATATTATGGGGAATCCTTTTATCATTTCATATATCAGGCAATAGTCCTCTGTGTTCTTTCTCTTAAAAATCTGCTTCTATTATATATAATAATGAATATATATTATTATTATTATCTATATCATATAATGTTCCTCTTCGGCAGAAGAGTATTCACCTACAGAGCAGGGTAGTGTGGGCCCCAGGCTCCACCCCCCCTCGCCCCTCACACTGCGCGCCATCATGTGATCGCGTCCTCGGGAGTTTTCGATTGCATTGTCCCCCGGACGCAGGAAGTGGTCGGGGATTCGACTCTCCGTTTGGATTGGCTGGGCGGGTCGGCCGTGAGGGATCATGCTAGCGATGCACTCCGCTAACCCGAAGCATTTATCCCAGTTGTACGGCACTTACTATATTCATACGAGATGGCAATTCCCTTCATAGGTTATAGATGGTCATCTATTTGTATATATATATTAATCCATATATTAATAGTATCATATAATAGATCATCTTTCATGTCATGGGCCTTACATACCAATTTAACACAGACGCTTCACCTATGGCTCTTCTAGATGACATGGGCACTTTCAAGGTGGTCTGTCGGTTCACTACTTACTTTGGGGGCTGCGATCGCCTATCAGGTGGTGTCAAGACTCAGGATTGGTCTCATTGAGTGAGAGTGAGCCTGGGCAGGGGGCAAATTCAGATTGGCCTCAGTTGAGGGTGAGAGTGATCCTGGCAGGGGTGGGCGATTCTTCTGGCTTGCTCAGAGGGTGAGAGGGTATCTCCTGCCTGGCTAGGGTGCGGTCAATTTCAGCTTTGTCTTCATAGGGTGAGATGGGGAGTCCATGCAGGGGCATATTCAGGACTGTGGGCCTTCAGTAGGGTGAGAGGGAGTCCTGCATGGGGGCAGATTTCGGAGGGTCTTGGTCGGCGCCAGAGGGAGTGAGAGTGAGTCCTGTCATGGGTCAATCTAGACTTAGCCTCAAGGGTGAGTGTGAGTCCTGGTCTCGGGGGGCAGTTTCTGGCTTGGCCTCAGAGGGTGATAGGGTATCCTAGGCAGTGGGCAGATTCGGCTTGTCTCAGAGGGTGAGAGGGAGTCTCATGGTCATGGGGGCCATTCATGACTGGCGCACGGAGAGGGTGGGAGGGAGCTCTCTGCAGGGGCAGATTCAGGGCTTGGCCGCGGCAGAGGGCTGAGAGTGAGTCCTGGCATGGCAGTATCCGAGACTATACCTACAGAGGGTGAGAGGTATCACTTGGCAGGGGACATATTCAGACTTAGTCGCTGCAGAGGGTGAGAGTGGAGTCCTAGGAGAGGGGGCATGATTCATTAATCAATCAAGGGGCTTGGTCCTCAGATGGGTGAGAAAGTGAGTCCGGCAGGGGCAGTATCGGCTATGTCATCATGAGGGCTGAGAGGACCTAGCAGGGGCAGACTCAGGTTCAGGCCTCAGAGGGTAAGCTCCTGGCAGGGGGGCAGATCAGGTGGTCTCAAGGGGTGAGAAGTGAGTCGCTGGGCAGGGGCAGATTCTGGTCTGGCCTCAGAGGGTGAGAGGGGGGGTACTCCATGAGGCGATAGCTAGATTCAGCTTGGACTAGGCAGGGCGTGGAGGGGTCAACCTGGAGGTGGGCAGATCAACTTGGACCTCAGAGGGTGGAGAGCGGATATCCCGGAGGGTGGCAGATTAGGCTTACTGTCAGAGGGATCGGTTAGAGGGGATCTGGCAGGGGGCAGATTCAGGCTTGGCTCGAGGGTCTGAGAGGGATATCCGGCAGCGGGCCAGATTCAAGGCTTGGCCTGCAGAGGGTTGAGAGGGTCTATGTCCGGGGCGATGCGGCAGATTCTGGAACTTGGCCCTCAGAGGGTGTAGAGGGTGTCCTGGCGGGGTGCGTATTCAGACTTGGCTCCGCGAGGGTGAGAGGGAATGAATGGCCTGTCAGGGGTCCAGATTCGACTTGGCCCTCAGAGGTGAGAGGGAGTCCTGGCAGGGGGCAGATTGGTTAGGGGTCTCAGTAGGGTGAGAGGGGTCCCTGGCAGAGGGGGGGCAGCAGAGTCAGGCTTGGCATCAGAAGGTGAGAGAGAAATCTCGGCAGGGCTTATTCAGGGCTGGGCCTGCGAAGAGGTTGAGAGGGAGTCCTGGTCAGGTGCAGATTCAAGCCTTGCCTCAACGCTCAGAGGGTGAAGTAGGGATTCCTGTCGATGGGGGCTAGATTCGAGCGTGCGACTCAGGAGGGCTGAGAGGGTTCGCTGCTAGGGGGCAGAATTTCATACTTATTTGGCCTCTAATAGGGGTTGAGAGGAGTCCTGGCTAGGGGCAGATCCAGAGGGCCTTGGCTCTCCGTTAGCGTGCTGAGAGGGTATCGCCTGGCCGGGGCATGATTGTCAGGTCTGGCGCTTCAGAGGGTGAGAGGGAGTCCGAGGTCGTGATTGTAGGGGTCATAGATTCTAGGCTTGGCCTCAGAGGGTGAGATGGTATCCCTGTCAGTGGGGCAGATTCGACTTGGCCGCCAGGGGTGATTATGGGAGTTCCTTGGCTAGGGGGCATATTCGAGGCTTGGCTCATGTGCAGGGTAGGGTTGTAGAGGAGTCCTGGTCAGGGGGCTATATTCGATGCTTGACGCACTAGAGGGGTGAGAGGGTATCCTGGCAGCTATGGCAGGATTCTCGGCTTGCCCCAGAGGGTGAGATGTACCTTCTTATGGGGCATATTAAAGGGAAACAAGTGTATATCAGGCAGTGGCGCTTAGTTCTAATAAATGATATTTAACGAAAGTGTGTTCATAAGTGACTATTGTGAATGATTTACGGTCGATAATATTATCC
>WSYH01019537.1:0-10020 GCA_036426205.1 Ascaphus truei | reverse complement strand
GGGGTAAAGTCTAGAATTGACCATATTTTTATTTCTGAAGGGTTGAAGGTGGAGAGCTGGAAGGGGTTAAGAGTACTTTTCTCTGACCATGCATGTGTTGTATGTAAAATAGAAGTAGAGGGAGTGGAAAAGTATGGAAGGGGTTACTGGAAACTTAATGTTTCTCTATTAGAAAAACCTGGGATCAAGGACCAGTATGGGAAATTGTATGTTTATTTAAAGAGGAGAATGGGGGAATACAAGGGAATACTGGAATGGTGGGAGTGGGTAAAAATTGAAACAAAAAAGTTTTTTATTAGGAAAGGTAAGGAGTTGGCAAGAAAACAGGAGGAAGATTACAGGAGGGTGATCCTGAGGAAACAGTTTCTCCTCAGGTTAAAAGAGATGGGAAAGGATGTGGAGGGAGATCTTAAGAAGGTTAGGGTGGAGTCTGAGGAATTACTGGAAAAAAGAGGTAGAAGGATAATCCATGCTGCAAGAGTGGAAGCGGTTGAAAAGAATGAAAAATGTACTTCTTTTTTCTTTAAAAAAGCATTTACAGGGAAGTTAAGTCCAATTCCTGTGTTGAATGAAGAGGGGGCAGAGGTAAAGGAAACGGAAAAAGTTCTGAAAGTTTGTGAGAATTTTTATTCCAAATTATATGAGGAAAAAGAGCGTGATATGTCCTTAGAAAAAGAGCTAGTTGAAAAAATTGAGGAAAAACTAAGTAAAGATGATCAGGTTTTCTTGGTGAGAGATCTAAACAGTGAAGAATTAAATGAGGTAATAAGGAATGGAAGGAAAGGGAAATCACCTGGTAAGGATGGGTTACCACATGAATTTTACTCCTATATGTGGGACATAATTGGAGAAGAGTTTTTTAAATTATGCAACATAATTTTTAAGTTAGGAGAAACGCCGGAATCCTTTAAAGAAGGTATAATTGCATTAATATTCAAAAAAAAGGGGGACAAAAGAGATCTTAAAAACTGGCGTCCTATAACTCTGCTGAATTCAGATTATAAAATTGTGGCAAAAGTGGTAATGCTAAGACTGAAGCCTTTCTTATGCAAATTGGTGGAAGAGGAGCAGGTGTGTGGTGTACCAGGGAGACAGATGGTAGGGAATCTAATTCTCCTGAGGGATTTAATTTGGTATTGTATGGAGCGGCAGCAACCACTAGTTATTGCAAATATTGATTTTGAGAAAGCTTATGACCTTTTGTCTCATGCCTTTTTGTTTAAAGTCCTGGGAAAGTTAGGAATACCAATGGAAATCGTTAGATGGATAGGTAGTTTATATAAAGGTATTAATAGTAGAGTTTTAGTAAATGGCTGTTTTACTGAAAAAATTTGGGTGAAATCAGGGGTAAGGCAGGGGTGTCCTCTGTCCCCGTTGGCGTTTATTTGCGCTATAGAGCCTTTGTTGCAGACTATCAGAGCAGACAAGGTGGTGAGAGGGGTTGAAATCCCAGGGAGTGGGGGAAGGAGCATAAAAGTCCTAGGTTACATGGACGACCTAACCCTGGTGTGTACTACACAGGCGGCTCTTCATAGAGCGCAGTTACATATTGATACCTTTTGTCACGCTTCAGGGCTGAGAGTGAATTGGGGGAAAAGTGCTTGTAAGGCCTTTGGGGATTGGCATGATTTAGGAAAGTGTGGGATCCCTGTGGAAGGGGAACAGCTAAGACTGTTAGGGGTTTATTTCGATGAGGATTTGACAGGGGAGGTAAATTGGGTAAAGGTAGGGGAAAGAATAGAAAAAAAAATCAATTTTTGGACCCTAAGGAAGCTTTCAATGGAAGGGAAGATTTTGGTGACAAAAGCGGTGTTGGTACCAATTTTGCTGCATATAGGGCTGGTGTTTCCCCCCGCGGCAAAATGGATTAGAAAAATTACTCAGTTTTTGTTCAGGTTCCTGTGGGGGTCAACAAATGAGAGATTAAAGAGAGAAATTGTATGGAAGGAAAAAGGGAAAGGTGGAAAAGGGGCCCCCAGGTTAGAAGTTATCCTGGGAGCAAAATATGCCCAGCTCTGTATAAAGAGAATTCAGAGTGAGGATACAAAGGCGGCCTGTTTAGCAAGGTATGCGGCAGGGGGAATGTTAAGGAGGCTGGGGCTGTTCAGGACAGATTTGAGGAGGCCACTCTGTTTTGTGACCCCAGATAATTATAGGGTCATTGAACATTTCATAAGAGGTTTTAATTCAAGGGATGTAGAAAAGTCCTTATGGGAAGATCACAGGAAAATAAGGGCTGTGATTCTGGAGAGAGACAGTTATGAATGCTGCGGAAATCTGAATATGTCACAATTAAAACTGATGTGGAAGAACATAGATTTTAAGGGTCTATCTAATATTCATAAAGATATTGCTTGGATGGCTGTGCACAAGTGTCTGCCAGTCCGAGTTTTCCAAAAGAGACGACGTATGACAGTGTCGGATAGGTGTCCAAGGGAAGGCTGTGGTGGCGTAGAAGACATTGTACATTTATTTTGGAACTGTTTTTTTGTGAGGGCTGTGTGGAAAAACCTATTGAAGCTAATTAGAGAACTAGGAGAAATCCATATATTGGAGTTTAATATGATGCTTTATGGGTTAAGTGAGGTAAAAGGGGAAAAAGGTTGGGTACTATGGAAAATAATAAATTGTGTAAAAGAGGTTGTGTGGATGGTGAGAAGTATGATGATATTCAATAATGAAACGTTAGATGTGAAAGCATGTACTAGGATTATTTTAAGTAAAATGTATACGTACTACTTGTTGGATCAGAAAAGGTTGGGGAAAATGGAAAGTGATGCATTGTGGAAAGTGAATAGCTGGAATAAGATGGTTGTGTGTTAGAAGAGTCAACTAGAGAGAAGGAGGAGGAGGGGTATGTAACTTGTGTGAAGTCGAAGAAGTTTTTGCCAGATCATAAGAAAAAAGGGGATTGTACATCGTGAGATAATGTGATTTATTTTTGGGAATGATATTTGAGGAGGTTAAAAATGGTTAAATTTACCGGTTATGAGTTGTGTGAGTGGGAATGGAAGTGAGCAAATGCGTTTGCTTTTACGGAAAGGGAAAGAGAATATTTATGAAGAAGAGTTTGGTCTTTTTTTGAGAAGTACAGTAGTACAGTCTGGGTCCCTTTACGTGGAGTTACCGGAGAGAAGAGGTGGGCCGGTGCTCCCCTCCGCGGCGGGTGCCGTGGGGAAAAAGCATACGGAAATGTATGGAAGGGAGGGATGGCTGGGAAGGAAGAATGGTGACAGAATGGGATGAAAGAGTGTGTAATTGTGATTTTGAACAGTAATTTTCTGTGGGGAAAGGAAGGAGGAAGAAAATGTAAATATAGTATGTTCTGTGTCTTGTTAATGTTATATGGCTGTAAAAATGATGTGGTTTTTTTGGTTGTAAAAAAAGTTTTTGTAAATTTAAAAAAGGTGTTGAAAAAAAAAAAAGTAAAAAAAAAAAAAAAAAGTGTCGAAGCTCCTCTGCAGGGATCTAGCTGGGACTGTGCCCCCTTTGTCTCTGTTTCTCTGTGTGTGTCTCTGTTTCTCTGTGTGTGTCTCTCTTTCTCTGTGTGTGTCTCTCTTTCTCTGTGTGTGTCTCTCTTTCTCTCTCTCTCTCTCTCGCTGTGTGTGTGTGTCTCTGTCTCTCTCTCTCTGTCTCTCACCCACTCTCTCTCTCTCTCTCTCACACTCTGGATCTCTTATTTACCATATATATATATATGTAGCGGTCATGTAAAATGCCTACAGTCATCTCTCCTGTTGGCAGTAAGGCCTGGTAAGTGTGGGCATGCCAGCAGTAATTATGGAGGTTTCCCCTCACACCCTGGTGGGGTGCCCTGTGTATGGCTGGGACTGGTCACATGCTCTGACTCCATGGTTAGTGATGTCAGAGGTGTGTCAGCCTCAGAAGCTTACATAAGGCACAGCACTGTGTTTAAAAGTTCTGTTCTGCTGAGAGGAGGAAGGAGTTCAAGTTCTATCAGAGTGTCAGTTATGTTATAGTAACTCCATGGGAGGCTGTGTCCAGGGACCTGGCACAGGACAGTGATTCCTGCGGGAATAAGTGAATCCCTGATCTAGGTGATATACCTATCTAAAGGGAGCACGGGCGAGATGATTGGCTGAATATACCCATTGTGGAGGGCAGCTATGCCCACCGTGACAATAAAGATGGAGCTGATCAGAGAAACCCCTGTGTGTGAGAGTCCAATGATTACACAGGAGGTTGCACCACCGAGGAGTTCCTCGTCAGGATCATCCCCATGCGGACGCAGGGGCCCTGGTGAGGTGGAGGCGCTGCACTGGAACTAGGTGAGACTCAGCACACTACCTCAGCTGCCTGTCTGACGGGTCCTCCCCACACACCATCATGCGGGAGACTCAGGAGTCCTGTAGCCAACAGGTGCACCATCAGGCATATCTACACTGTAATGGGGTCCGGTTAGACCACAGGGGCCAATGTGAGATTGGGTGGGTCAGGCCGGGCCAGAAATACCGTTTTATATATATATATATATATATATATATATGTATGCGGGTACCTGGACATTGAGGGACTGCGGATCAAGTAAGATCCCAGGCGGGATTGCTGCTTTAGATTTTGTGACGCAGGAGCGTCCAGGCACTGGTTATGGAGTTCAGGAACATTTACACACATACACACACACACGTAACAAGGACTAATTGTAGTATAATGTAATACAATAAATAAAGTAATGTCAAAAACCAATGTTGTTCTTACTATGAATTTATTCATTTTTTTTAAAAAAGCGGGCCTGGGGGTGGGGCTGGGGCGGGGCTGGGGGCGGGACTAGGTGTCAATTAGATTTTTTGGTTGGGCGAGTAGATTTTTGGGTGATTTGTCGAACACTGTATATATATATACATGCGCACGCGCACGCACACACACACACGCACACACGCACACACGCACACACGCACACACGCACATACGCACACACGCACACAATATAACAATAATAATAACAATAAACATATGAGTCCCACTTATTGACTTTACTTATACTTCAGTGGAGTTTCCCTCTTTCAAGTGGAAACTTTCCTTTAAAAATGCAATGTATTGGCACTACCAAACTTACGTCCTCGGACTCTGACAGACAGGATTACAGACCCGCCAACATTTGGCACATACAGAAGAGGTAACTTTATTTGCTGCAGTATCTCGCTGGGGGAAGAGAGGAGCTGGCAGGAAAGTGACCCCACCGAAGGAAGCTCAATAACATGAACCATTTACTAACATGCAAAGATCATACAAGCAATAAAATATACATATCTATGTATTCATTTGTATATTCTTAAATACACACAATAGAAGTGTTATTAAATCCACCACTAAATGGGTAAAGATGAATTTAATAACATGTAACATGACAGGTACAGTATCTGCTATATAGATAAAATAGGTAAATAAGTATTTAATAGGACCAGGACATGACAGGTACAGTACCTGCTAGATAGATAAAATAGGTAAATAAGAATTGAATAGGACCAGGACATGACAGGTACAGTACCTGCTAGATAGATAAAATAGGTAAATAAGAATTTAATAGGACCAGGACATGACAGGTACAGTACCTGCTAAATGGGTAAAGATGAATTTAATAGGTACAGGACATAAAAAAACAGGTGCAGTTGGAGGCTGTGAATAACATGTAATTTGCTATATGCAAAGATCATATTATTAATAATATTTGTACACACACAATAGGAGGGATAATAATTCCCTATAACCAGTTTATCAGTAGGTACAGGACATAAAACAGACAAACAGGGCCTACCAAATAGGTGCAGCTGGAGGCCTGTGTGTAACTCCTGCTGACACCCTGCATGTGTAGCCAGGATATTTACATGTAGCTGCTGCTCTTCCCACTGACTGGGGTAGGCCCACATCCTGAGCTCAAGTTGTTGACACCACGACACCGAGGGGGTTGAACTACACTTCCCATGATGCTTTGGGGAGGGGGTCCTGATTGTACATGTGATAAAGCAGCTGTCAATCAAGAACACAGCAGGCACCGTCCAATTGGAAGAGCGGGTATGGGATGGGGCGGGCTAAGAGCTGTGCCAGTGTATTGTTCCTGCTGAGGAGCACACAGAGCAGCTGGGGGCAGGAAACACATAGGTCTATGGGAAAGCTAGGCCCACATCCCCTCACTGTGTTACTGTTATTAGTATTCAACGGCAAAGTAATGTGCTCTGAGGTTTTACCTGCTGCTGCTGCTGCTGCTGACAAGTGTGCCAGCAGGACAGGGCACCTCTCCAGCAGCAGCAGCAGCAGCAGCAGCAGCAGCAGGTGTCAGTGGAGGTCAGAAAAAGTGAGTGCCAGCAGGTAGGGGAGATGAAGAAAGCCACCCCAGAAATATGGTGTCCCCCTGTCCCCCTCTCCGCCAGCTGAAATGACAGAGCTGAGCGGTGTTCAAAGTGATTGCTTCTTCCTTTTAAAACCAAGAAGAAGTACCTTGCGGCGAAGCTTGGCTTCTCTGGGTGCTTGTCGGATGGGCGGGGGAGGGGCTTTGCTTCTAGGGAGGGGATGTCTTCGATCTATGTTGTTTGACAAATATTCGCTGCTGCTGCTGCTGCTGCTGCACAAATCTTTGCATGGAATGGCCTAAGCTGATCCTTGCTGCAGGTTCTGGCTCAGATACTAGGCCTCAGCTACTGTGGTGGTTGCCGCTGCTGGCTGCTGCCGCTGCACCAATGACCAGGCTGCTCTCTCCACAAGGGTGACACTTGTCCTGGGACAGGGCTAGTTGCCCCCCAGCGCATTCCAACTCATACTTACCTGGCAGGGGAGTACACTATACAGTGTCGAAGCTCCTCTGCAGGGATCTAGCTGGGACTGTGCCCCCTTGGCCCTGTGGCATCGGCTCCTTCGGGAGTCTTAAGCCACTTGCTGCTATTGGGGGGGTGCGCTATCCCGAGCGTTCTCGGAGGGCGAGTACGAGACAGGAAGTGAGGGGCCGGCACCTTGGCCTTGGGGCATCGCCGTAACTGGCTAAAGCCTCATGCTGCTTTAGGGGTGCCGCACCCAAGCTTTAGAAGATGGCGAATGGAAGGAACAGTTTACGGTTCCTGGTGGCGGAGGAGGAGAGGAGTCGTGTCGGGCTGACATGGATTGTCGAGCGTGTGATGCAGTAGCTGATCGGAATGTCGGCGGAGCAGGTTTTCTGTCTGCAAGACTTCCAGTGGCAGGGGATCTTTGACCTGGCGTTTGTGAAAGAAGCTGACTGCTGGAATGCATATGCAATATGCAGGGAGAGAGCTGGAGAAGAGTGTTTACGAGGGATTACTGTGAGCCCAAGTTTCATGCTGGAAGAAAAGCCTTTGGTGATACATCTTTATAACCCGTACGTGGAGAAGAAGGATATCGAGTGCTTTCTGAGCAGGTACTGCACCTCGGTGAAAGGTGGAGTGGAGGTACAGAACCTATACGGGATGTTTAACGGAAAGAGGAGGTACTGGGTCCGTTTCAAACCGGACCCATCGTGTATAGGGGGAGTTCTTCACCCCCCTGGAAGCTTCAGTATCGGTGGTAACAGAGGATTTTTGAGCTACCCAGGCCAGCCTATATTTTGTAGGAAATGTTATCGTTTTGGTCACACGAAGGAATACTGTGAGAGAGATGGTTTTGTTTGTCGCATTTGTGGCAAAGAAGGACACACGGCCTTTAATTGCAAAGACCCCAAAAGATGTGACCTCTGTGGTGAAAGTGGACATTTGGCGAGACAATGTAAAAAGCGGACTTATGCGCAGGCCACAGAGATGAGGATGTCTGAAGATTTTCCAGGAACGGAAGAGGGGACCTGGGAGGGATACGCACAGGCTGCTGCCGGTGAGAAGAAGCCTGCTAAGAAGGAGGAAGGAATGGCCTCGTCAGAGGTCTCCCAGATAGAGACTGATCCTATCCTGACCGAGATTTATTTGGAGGAACAAAGGAGAGAGAAAGAGGAAGAGGATCGTGTGTTAGAGTCACTTGCGCAGAAGCCCGAAGTGGCAATGCAGGGGGCTATGTTGCAGAAAGAGATAGGGGGAGTAGAAGTAGAAACCCTGGTGGTGGGGAGTCCTAGTTGGGCAGAAAGTATGGAAATACAAGATGTACAAGAAAAGGGGGGGATTTCCCAAGAGGAGGTGGAGGAAATGGAAGTAGGAGAGAAGAAATCACAAAAACGGAAAAATCAGCAAAGAAAAGAGGGTAACCAAGATAGAGAGGAGGAAAGTAGAGGAGGACCCAGGGAGAAGGTTGAGAGGGTATGTGGGGAACAGGCAGAAGAAGTACCAAGTAAGAGTACTTTAAAGGAGAAAATGCAAGAGTTTGAGAAGGCAGTAGGGGAGGTAGACTGGTGGACAAATTTTTTTAGAAAACAACATGTAGGGAGTACAGAACAGCAAATAATAAAGAGATTAGACGAAGTAATGCACCAAAGGAAAAACATTACGAAAGGGGAATATGAGGAAATGAAAAAAGAGCAGATACAGTTGGTGGAGATAAAAGAGGGTAGAGCAGTCCCGGAGTTCTGGGAAGAACTGGAGGACGTGAGTGAGGAGGAGAAAGGACAAGATTTAGTAAACCCTATAGAGGTGACAGTGGTGGATGAGACCCCGGAAAATATCATGCCAGATAAGAGGGAGAAAGAGTATGGAGAGTTCAAGGGGGACCTAGGTGGCGTGGAAACACAAACTATGGGGATAACACCAGCAAGAGCTGGGAGTAGTGGAAGTGATGGGGGAAAAATCTCCTCATCAGAAAGTGAAGGAAGTGGGGTGGGAAAACACCTAAGTAATAAAGAAGAAGGGGGGAAGACAACCAGTATGCCAAAACGGAAAGTGGGGGGGACAAGTAGGAGTGAAAGTGAAGGAGGAGCAGTATCAACGGCAGAGAGTGGGGATGATAAAACAAAAAAAGAGAACGAAGAAATTAGCACATTTTGGGACGAAATTATAAGAATGGGTAAATTAAAAGTAGCAGAAAGGGAAATTGTAGAAAAAGCAGAAGCCATGGTAAAAAAAAAAAACTGGAAAGTACAGAAGGAAAGTTTTATGTGGAACGTACGATTGCACATCAGATGGGGGGAAGAGTACAAGAAGACGATGATAGAAATGTGTAGATCAAAGGTGAAAAAAGCAATTTTTAGTAAAGAAGAGGAAAAAAGATATAACGAGATAATAATTAAACTAAATAGGATGGAAGAAGAGCTAAAAAAAGAAATAGCAGAAAGGGGAATGCCATAAGATAAAGATAAAGAAAATAAAAGATTTGGTATGACATGCTTTAGAGAATGGAGGAAAAAAAGAAAGTGTGAAGAAAGTACGAAAAGCCTAGTATAGGATGGGGGAAGTAAGTTATGGTTACGTATTGTTGTATCCTATGCACTGTAAGGAATGAATAGTGTTGGTAAAGGGGAGGAGGAAGGGAATATAAATAGAAATGTAAATGGTTGGTTTTTTGAAATGGAAAATAACTGTGGATGGAATAATGATGGAATAATGAGGTTTTTTTTCTGATGTGTCTAGTGGGGTATGGAAAAGTAAAAGGAAAAACAGGAATATAAACGAAATGGAAGGAATGTAAATAGAATTGTATGGGGTGGGTTTTGTTGGAATTAGAAGGTTTTCGTGAAGTAACTGAGATTATTGTTGTATTGGTAAATTATGAAAGAATAATTTTTTAATTATATCATTTTGCCTAAAACGTTATTATTGATTGAAAAGTTTTCTTATTTACTGTTTGTAAATATGTGAATGTGAATAAACATTTAAAAAAAAAAAAAAAAAAGCCACGATCCTGCAGGTGGCTCTCCCAGGGTGAGGCTTGCTCATTGCACTTGGAGCTAGCTGACCTCTGCGATTTCCCCACATGCGGGAAACTCGACTGCACAATTTCTGGTAGTGGGGGACTGCGTGCGCGCTCTCCCCTGTTTTTGGACTGTTAGAAAAAAACAAAAGAAAAACAAAGAAGAGATTTGTTTGAGAAATTGAATTTTTTTTGCCAGGGAGAGTACAAACCCTGGTGGTGGGGGATTTT
>WSYH01019536.1:0-10020 GCA_036426205.1 Ascaphus truei | reverse complement strand
TTAACAACTGATCTGGAGGGCTTAAGTACAGTACCTGAGTACAGTATGTACAGTATTTTACTAGCTCTCAGACAGGACAGTGTGTTTGTAGGATAACAATGACAGAGATAACCATGAGCAGAGGGGATCAGTGGTTTGTTTAGGTGTCACTTTATTACAATGTTTTATTCTATTTTACATACAGTACTTTTTGTTGTATTATACAGTATATGTTATCACTTCATTTGTGTTAATTATTATTCAATTTTTAATCCTTTTAATAAACTTTAATGTCATGTTTATGTTTAACCTTTACTGCATCTCCATGGTTACTGGTGTCAAATAACCCCGTGGGGTCACGTTGCCATGCCGTGACATCACATGACCCTGCTGGGTCATTACACACCGGAACCGCAGAGGAGCAGGGGGAACAGGCAGCCCACATCTCATGAGCCGCACACAAGCCGCACACAAGCCGCACACACAGCGCACGTGCACGTGAGGGGTGTCTGATCGAGATTCTGGCTTCACGCTCTCCTGATGAGATAAATCAGAAGCCTTGAACCTAAGCCTGCCAGAGCCAGAGGTGAATCACCTCAAACTAAACTTTAATTATCGTTGGAGCTCCTCTTGTATCAAATACTTGGGAGTTAAGAAATCGAGGACCTACCAATCTTTATACCAACATAACTATCCGACCCTGTGCGTTATAACGGGTCGCGCTATAACGGGGGTTTACCTGTATATCTTAATACGAATAACAAAAATCTGAAATTTATTTGTCAATATGATGCTGAACAAATTAATTTTTTGAACCTAAATATGAGTGTAAGTAACAACAATACGACAGAGAGAAAGAACCCTATGAGGACGCACACTAAACTCTAATAATAGAAAAATAAATACATTTTATTAATTAATTACAAAAGATACGGACATGAACACAGATAAAAAAGCGCGCTAGCACAGCATGTGACTATCATGCAAACATATACAACTCCAAAGTATGTATAGTACAATCTATGCAGATGCAAGTGCGTTGTACAGTAGTATACAGATAGATTCCTTGTACGGGTCTGCTGTACCTTAGTGGCAATATACTGGTATGCCTGTGTCAGGTGGACTATACAGCTGAATGTTACACCATGTACATAAAGGTATCTGAAAGATAAACAGGTGTGTCTCAGAAGGACATATATGCACCAACTCAATTGCTGTGCAGGTAAGTGACACTAAAACCTATTGACACACACTCAGACCCTTTTACACCCCTGATGTGCAGGTGTGCATATGTAGTTAATAATGAAGTAAATCCAGGATATACTCAGTGGCCCTATCCATAATTATCCTGACTGGATTACTGAGTAGTTAGACAATAAGGTATATTGTGTTTTTACTCAAGACAAGCAAAAAACAGGTTTATGCAATCTCTAAGCCTAATCCATGCAAGTCAGCAGGTAAAAAGACACAGAGTTCCCGAAATCAGTGCTCAGCTGTGGGGAATCAATATAGATGTAGTAATGTCTTGAATAATCAGTGTGCGTCCTCATAGGGTTCTTTCTCTCTGTCGTGTAATCCAATATGTGTATACTCTGATAGCACCACTCTAGAAAGCAAAAGTTATTTTTCTTTTCGGTAGGCTGAGCAGGCACTCTGTGTGTTTTTTGTGTGTAAGTAACAACAATATCCACACTCAAACTTATTTCAAATCGGTACAAGCGAATAATTATCTGTTGCCGGATAGTCACCACAATCCCCAATGAATAAAAATATCCCCAAGGGTCAATTCATCTGTTTAAGGCGTAATTGCTCCAGTGATGCGAGACAAGCAGACGAACTGAAAAATAAGTTTGTTGAGAGGAAATATCCTGCCGACAAACTTGAGGAGACACTCGCTTTTGTTCAACAAATGGACAGAGACAAACTGTTAGAATATAAGAGGAAGCAGTAATCTCCAGGAGCACAAGATAAAATACTGTATAATTTATCACACAATATGATGGCCCCCAAAAGACATTGGCCTATATTGCTCCAGGACACTACACTTTCACAGATTCTAACTCCCCAACCCTCGATTTTTTTTTTAAAGCTAGCAATTTAAAACCTAGACTAGCACCAAATTGTCCCCTTAAGAATAAGAATTCAATTGAAGTTTATTCAAATTGTAAAAGGGGTTTCTCTGTATGTTCCAAATGCACAGCGTGTGCACATAGTACAGTATTAGCAGTGAAACATTAAAATCCAATGTGACCACTAAGGAATATCAGATCAGTTCTGTAATCAAATGTAAATCTGAGTCTGTTATCTATCTATTGTAGTGCCCCTGTGGCCGGCAATATGTAGGCAGAACAGAAAGAACATATCAAAGAAGGATTTACGAACATGTGTACAATATCCGTAAAGGACTCACTACACATAGTGTCACATCATTTTTTAGTTCACCACAACCAAAACCTTAGAGGTTTGATTTGTCAGGCTATTGAGGTCTATTTACCTGATTGGAGAGGTGGTAAAAGTTGAAACAAATGAACAGACGTGAAGCCTACTGGATCTATGAGTTAAAGCTGCAGTTCAGTCTGGCTTCAAAATGAGACGACATAGGCTTTTAAAGGCCAATGACGTCACATTTTGCGTCATGGTTCCCACGGTCCTGATTGGAAGGATAAAGTTCCCACGCTCTGATTGGCTACCGTACCCCGTGACAGGTTTTCATTGACGTCACATCCTTTCTCCCCCAAGCCCCTGACACATGGTATACCAGAGCCAATCAGAGTAGGGATAAAGTTCTAGAAATTATGTTGTTTTAAAAGCTGGATTAGATGTGTTTTAAATTATTTTGTGTATGCTGCTATGCTTTATTGTGAGTTTAAAGTATTTTAAAATTAGATAGATGTATTCCTTGGTATTGTATTGTGTGTTTGAGGAAGGTCAGGGATAGGCTTGGTTTGTAAAGGTTGTATTTTTGTCGGTACTTATATTTTTTCAAAGGCTTAATTGTTCTGCTCTAGGCGTGAATTTGTTAATGGTTTTATTGTTCGGGATCTAGTGTGAATTGTTTAGGGATGTAAATAATGATTGCTAATTGATTTTTGTTTACTTGGTTGATTAATTTGCAGAATGTATATGGTGCATAGATATTTAGGCATCATTTATATTGGAATGTAAGTTGTTTAAATGGCTTTTCAGAGGTTTAGTGATGATTTAGATTGAGAGATCAGTTATGAATATTAAAGGAAATTGATTTTAATTTAGTGTGTATGTATGGAGAAGTGTTTGGTTGTAGGACAGTGCTTTTGATAACCCTTCTATATATATATATATATGTCTCTGTGTATATATATATACAGTATATATATAGTTGCATGATGAAGCCACTGTACAAATTCATGGGTGAGGGTGGGTATCGGGCCTGTGTGGCTTAACCCCTTAATCACCTTTGCGGTTATGCATCATATATATTGGAATGTGAGGTTTTTCATTGGTTTGTGATGATATACAGTAGATTGTGAGATCAGTTTGGATTTTTAAAGGAAATTGATTTTAATGTAGTGTCTGTATGGAGAAGTGTTTGGTTGTAGGGCAGTATGCTTTTGATAACCCTTCTACATTTATTTGTACTGTATATTGGTTTATCATGGGTGTGTATATAACGTGTGTGTATATATATATATATATACTGTATATCTCTCTCTCTCTCTCTCTTTCTCTCTGTCTCTCTGTATATATATATACAGTATATATATATATAGTTGCATGATGAAGCCACAGTACAAATTTATGGGTGAAGGGTGGGTATCGTGCCTGTGTGGCTTAACCCCTTAATTACCTTTGCGGTTATTATCCGATAAGGTGTTTAAGGGGTTAATTGATATCTGAATGTACTTGCAATGTATTGGCTTGGTATTGGCTATGTCTTGTGTGGGCAAGAGAAGGAAGGAAGGCGCTTGCGACGGACACTTTGTATTGATGAGGTCAGTAGTACTTTATTTATTTGTATATGCTAGTTAATGTTTTTAATAATGGGCAATTAATCTATTATCCATATCTGGATAATAGTTATTTTGCACATTATTGTACTGTAGGTATTGGGGGGGAGGGTGTATGTATTGAATGTATAGGCCAGGTTTATTTTTTTTACATTCAGGGTTTGATTCCGTGGTTCTGCGTGGGGCCTATGGAGACCACCTCCGGGTATTCTCGGGTATCCCAAGGGTATCAGGCTGGTGGTTCCACGGGTGACACATGCGGGGATGATGATGTGTGGTCCCACTTCTGTGGGGGCACCGCGGACCCGTAGTCTGCGGGGATGACGATGTGTGGTCCCACTTCTTTGGGGGCACCGCGGACCCGTAGTGAGCACCCGTGAGTTCCCCAGACCCCCGAGGGAACCACCCGAGGCCCCGCAGACACCTGTGGGTTTGACCCGGGGCTCCCAGACATCCTTGGGCCTACCGTGGGAACCCAATTGTGGCCCACGGTGAACCCAAGGAGACCACCTGGGTGCCATGGTGCTGGCAGGATCCACCAGCATCATAGGAGCCAATAGGGCTGCAGGACTGCCAGGAGAGCAAGTGGATACATTTCGCGGGCAAAAGAGCACACTAGTCAGTCAGAGACCGGAGCAGCCCAGGGTAGGAGGTAGGGTACAGGAGTCGGGGACTCCCTGTACTAGGCCAGTACCCCCAGGGCCAGAGATAGCTCAGCTCCCCAGTAAAGTGAGTGTTGCCAGGGACAGCCCTCAGGTTAGGGACCCTGTCACTTACATTAGTGGGAGCTGGGAAAGGAAGGTGACAGAGAGTTGGAGTCAGGGAGCTGTAGGGAAGGAAGGGTGCGGGGAGCGAGTGTAGCTTCTGCCCCGTATAGGTACCTACACCCCAGGTAGACCCCAACTCCCCACTAGCTTAGTGGGTAATTGCTTAGGGAGGTCCTAGAGAGGGACGCAGCCCCTAGTTTGGAGTGCTGCCTTGTCAGAGTCACAGCGGGCAATGCTGTGAGGTCTGACAGGCAGGCACCGTGTTGCGCAGCACGTTGGCTGTTAGCGTTAGTAAGGCTGAAGGGACGTGGGTAGTTAGGGGAGTGGGACAGGTCCTAACCCCTTAGACCCATAGGAGTATCCCAAGCCACCATAGGTTGCTGTATTATAGGGACGGCCTATAGTGCAGCACGTGCCCCTTATGTAGGTAGGGACACAGAGAAGTATTGCTGTTCCCGTGAAGCGGTTGGACCCACGTTGGGGTCCACATAGACAGTTCCGGAGTGGGACCGCTCTAGTGGTCCACGTACAAGGAGGCGGTTGGAGGATCAGGAGGAGGCATCGCCCGACTGATCCTTTGAGAAGCTTGTTGCTGACCCGAGCACCGGAGTGCTCGGCAGGTATTATACCAACACATGTGCACCAACAGGCCTAGAGGTTTTTAGTGACTGCGCAGTCACCCATTGACTATCTCTGTAGGAGTACGGGACATTGGGTGGGGTTCTTGGGACACTGGGTGGGGTTCTTGGGACACTGGGTGGGATCACCTAGTGTTGGGGAATCGTCCTGCGAGACGTCACTGTTAGTGTCTCCTCGTGAGAGGGACACAGATTATTATTATTTGTTAGTAAAGTCATTAGTTATATAATCACTGTGTGTGTGGTTTCTGAGTGGGTTCCTATGTAGGGTCATTCTACATTTCCATAGAATCCTACATAGGTGGAGGCGCTGAAAGAAGAACCGTTCCAGAGGATTCACCCCAGGCTCTCACTAGCGGAGGCTCAGACCTCCTGTGAGCCTGCAGGTATACGTACCACACCGGTAACACCGCATGTTCTACTCACCCACACTATATATGCGATTGGGTGGGGTGGAATACCCGTTACAGGTGCATAGATTTTATGCATCATATATATTGGAATGTGAGGTTTTTCATTGGTTTGTGATCATATACAGTAGATTGTGAGATCAGTTAGGATTTTTAAAGGAAATTGATTTTAATGTAGTGTCTGTATGGAGAAGTGTTTGGTTGTAGGGCAGTATGCTTTTGATAACCCTTCTACATTTATTTGTACTGTATATTGGCTCTCTCCCCCCCACTCTCTCTCTCTCTCCCCCACACTCTCTCTCTCTCTTTCTCTCTCCCCCACACTCTCTCTCTCTCTCCCCCACACTCTCCCTCTCTCTCCCCCACACACTCTCTCTCCCCCACACTCTCTCTCTCTCTCTCCCCCACACTCTCTCACACTCTGGATCTGGATATCTTAACTGCCCTAGTCTACACTGAAATAACCTATACTGCTTACTTCCAGATCTGACTCAAGCTTCACACGGAAGACATCGAACCCCCCCTAACCCAGAAAACAGGTAGGGAAAACCTCCCCATCAATGTATAACATTGCGGGAATGAGGGTACCTGGACTTTGAGGGTCTGCGGATCAGGTAAGATCCCAGACGGGATTGCTGCTTTAAATATTGTGAAGCGGGGGCGTCCAGACACTGGTTACGGGGTGCAGGAAACTAGTCATTCACATCTGGCTTTTTTGTTCTAGATCCAACATTTACTTACACACACACACACACACACACAACAAGGACTAATTGAAGTATAATGTAATACAATAAATAAACTAATGTCAAAAACGAATGTTCTTACTAGGAATTTATTCAATTTATTTAATTTATGTTTTTTTTAAAATGCGGGGCTGGGGGGGGGAATGGGGGGGGGGTGGGGGGGGGAACAAGGGGGGGGGTTGGGGGCGGGACTAGGTGGCGAGTAGATTTTTTGGTTCGGCGAGTAGATTTTTGGGTGATTTGTCAAGCACTGTATATATATATATATATATATACTGTATATATCTCTCTCTCTCTCTTTCTCTCTGTCTCTCTGTATGTATATATATACAGTATATATATATAGTTGCATGATGAAGCCACAGTACAAATTCATGGGTGAAGGGTGGGTATCGTGCCTGTGTGGCTTAACCCCTTAATTACCTTTGCGGTTATTATCCGATAAGGTGTTTAAGGGGTTAATTGATATCTGAATGTACTTGCAATATATTGGCTTGGTATTGACTATGTCTTGTGTGGGCAAGAGATGGAAGGAAGGCGCTGGCGACGGACACTTCGTATTGATGAGGTCAGTAGTACTTTATTTATTTGTATATGCTAGTTAATGTTTTTAACAATGGGCAATTAATCTATTATCCATATCTGGATAATAGTTATTTTGCACATTATTGTACTGTAGGTGTTGGGGGGGAGGGTGTATGTATTGAATGTATAGGCCAGGTTTATTTTTTTTACATTCAGGGTTACTTCCGTGGTTTTGTGTGGGACCTCTGGAGACCACCTCGGGTATTCTCGGGTATCCCAAGGGTATCAGGCTGGTGGTTCCACGGGTGACACATGCGGGGATGATGATGTGTGGTCCCACTTCTGTGGGGGCACCGCCGACCCGTAGGTGCGGGGATGATGATGTGTGGTCCCACTTCTGTGGGGGCACCGCGGACCTGTAGTGAGCACCCGTGAGTTCCCCAGACCCCCATGGGAACCACCCGAGGCCCCGCAGACACCTGTGGGTTTGACCCGGGGCTCCCAGACATCCTTGGGCCTACCGTGGGGACCCAATTGTGGCTCACGGTGACCCAAGGAGACCACCTGGGTGCCATGGTGCTGGCAGGATCCACCAGCAGGCCTCCAGAACCTGTGTAAAAAGGGCTGCTGGTAAACTGTAGGTCTGTCCAGGTGCCCTGCCAGCCCACCGGGGACTAGCGTGGGGCTGCGTTATGAACCCTGTATGTAAAAGAATAAATCTTGTATTTATGGGGGGGCACAGGGGGTGGGTAATGTATTTAATAAATATAATGCTGTTTATTGTGGGTCATTGTACTCTTTTTATTGTGGGGACTGGGGGTGGGGTGTTTCCCCAATGGTATGGGTAGGCCTCCCTTGTGGGTACTGACTGGGTGGTTAGGCCTCATGGGGGGGGGGATACAGTGGCAAGAAATGATATACCACAAAAAAAAAAAAAATACACATGTTAAAAAACCTTTTGAAAAAATTAACAAGTTAAATAAAATACATTTCTTTAGTTCACTTAACATTACTTGGCCCCAACGACTCCCGTTGCGCAGCTTACTCATGAACCAATCCACCAGGCACAGGAACCCATAAAATAATAAACCATAAAAAAATAAACATTAAACTAAAAATCCAAAGCAATCCACGGGTCTTCTATTTGTAATCCATCTTCATCTGTATTCTTCTTTCTTTTACCTTCTTCCGGGCGGGGTCTTCTTCCCGCCTTCGGCCACGCCCTTGTCTTCTTTCTTCTCCGGAGGTCCTTCCTCCGCGGCATCTGGCTTCAAAATGAGACAACATAGGCTTTTAAAGGCCTATGACGTCACATTTTCGTCATATGGTTCCCATGGTCCTGATTGGGCCGTGAAAACCATGTGTTTTGGCCGATAAAAATAAAAATGATGACGTCACTTAAAGGCAAGGAAAGCACAGCCAATCAGAATGGCTTTGCTTCAATTGCCTTTAAGATGACGTCATTAAAAGAAACATGGCCGTCCACACATCCCTACTCTGATTGGCTCTAGTATACCATGTGACAGAGGCTTGGGGGAGAAAGGATGTGACGTCAATGAAAACCTGTCACATGGTACGGTAGCCAATCAGAGTAGGGATGGAGTTCAAGACAAGGCAAGACAAGGATGTTGCTGGCGACGGACACTTCGTATTGATGAGGTCAGTAGTACTTTATTTATTTTAATATGCTAGTTAATGTTTTTAATAATGGGCAATTAATCTATTATCCATATCTGGATAATAGTTATTTTGCACATTATTGTACTGTAGGTGTTGGGGGGGAGGGGGTTGTATGTATTGAATGTATAGGCAGGGTTTATTTTTTTTACATTCAGGGTTGGTTCCGTGGTTCTGCGTGGGACCTCTGGAGACCACCTGTGAATCGCCTCGGGTATCCCACGGGTATCAGGCTGGTGGTTCCACGGGCACACATGCGGGGATGAAGATGTGTGGTCCCACTTCTGTGGGGGCACCGCCGACCCGTAGTCTGCGGGGATGAAGATGTGTGGTCCCACTTCTGTGGGGGCACCGCCGACCCGTAGTGAGCACCCGTGAGTTCCCCAGACACCCGAGGGAACCACCCGAGGCCCCGCAGACACCTGTGGGTCTGACCCGGGGCTCCCAGACATCCGCGGGCCTACCGTGGGGACCCAATTGTGGCCCACGGTGACCCAAGGACACCACCTGGGGGCCATGGTGCTGGCGGGACCCACCAGCAGGCCTCCAGAACCTGTGTAAAAAGGGCTGCTGGTAAAATGTAGGTCTGTTCAGGTGCCCCGCCAGCCCACCGGGGACTCGTGTGGGGCTGCGTTATGATGGGGTTAACCCCTTCATGACTGTAGCGGTTAATAACCGCTATGGTGATTAAGGGGTTAGGGGACATTACTTTGTATGTTTTAATTTTTGTCTCTTTTTTGCAGGGGGGGAGGGTGGTTAGCAATGCAGGGAGGGAGATTTACTGGTAACAGAAACGTATGTGGGTAGGGGGTGAGGGTGGTTAGACCTCACAGTATGCACATTGGGTCCCCCCCCCCTCCCCACATTTACTTACTGTACACTGCACGACATCAATGCAGGGAGGGAGATTTACTGGTAAGGAAGGCTTTAGGCCTTTATATCTCTCTCCCTTCAGTGTAATCTGTTTAACAGACACATTAGGGGGGAAGGGGCTTTAGGCCTTTATACAGTATCTCTCTCCCTTCAGTGTAATCTGCTTAACAGAAACATTAGGGGGGAGGGGGCTTTAAACAATGCTGTGTATAATGTATAAGGTTTTTTTACAATTAGATAGATGTAATCCTTGGTATTGTAAGGGTTAGCTTTGGTTTTAAATTGTGTTTTCTGGTTGGTACTTACTGTACAGTATATATTGACTTTTGTTTACTTGATTGGTTAAAGTGTTTGTTTGGAAGTGTTTGTATTTACTGGTAGAGTAGCTTGCAATTATATTGTTAACATTCATTTGCAGA
>WSYH01019535.1:0-10022 GCA_036426205.1 Ascaphus truei | reverse complement strand
CCCCTCCCTCCCTCACACCACCACCTCTTCCCCAACTCTCCCTCCCTCACATCCACACCTCTTTCCCTCCCTCACACCCACACCTCTTCTCCTCCCTCCCTCACAACCCCACCTCTTCCCCAAGCCACCATGCCCCTCACACCCACTCCTCTTCCTCTCTCCCTTACATCCACACCTCTTCCCCTCCCTCCCTCACACCTCCACATCTTCCCCTCCCTCACACCCACACCTCTTCCCCAACCCTCCCACCCACACCTCTTCCCCTCCCTCCCACCCACACCTCTTCCCCTCTCTCCCACCCAAACTTCTTCCCCTCCCACAAACACCTCTTACCCTCCCTCCCACCCACACCTCTTACCCTCCCTCCCACCCACACCTCTTCCCCTCTCTCACACCTCTTACCCTCCTTCCCACACCTCTTCCCCTGCCTCACACCACACCTCTTCCCCTCCCTCCCTCAGACCCCCACCTCTTCCCCAACCCTCCCTGCCCCTCACACCCCCACCTCTAACCCAACCCTCCCTTCCCCTCACACTACACCTCTTTCCCTCCTTCCCTCACACCCCACCTCTTAAAAAAAATCTGTGTTTATCAGTGTTAACAATGAAATACATTGACAAGCATGTCACAAGACGTGGAATTTGAATGGATACTTTTTCGGTTAAAATCTAATACCGTAATCCCTAGCTGTAATTTAGCAGGGTCTTACGTTTCTATGAACACATCCCGAATATAATTATGAATTGTAGTCAATAAATGTATACATTAACTATCGCAATTTGTATTTCTGTATTTTCTAAATAGAGAAGAGAACTTGAGTTTGGAGCCTTCCCTGCTATAGCTTGACAGCAGCCCTGAGCCAGCTTCTTAACGCAGTAAGGTAAATATAACCTGCCAAAAACCTTTTTAAAATAATAAAATGAGGGTAAATATTCTGGAGGTGTTATCTTCCTTATGAACCATGAGCGCGCTGTATATATGAACACACACTTATATAGGGAAAGGAATCATGGTACAGGCGTTATTAAACCCCGGGAAATGTGAGTTAATATCGCACAGGGGAGGGAAAGAATGTGCCTTATTACGACCTTGTTATGGTATGTCCCTCAGGCACCAAAAACATTGATTGTAAGCTCCACGGGGCAGGGACCTGTGCCTGGAAAATGTCTCAGTAAAGCGCTGCGTAAAACTAGCAGCGCTATACAAGAACGCTATTATTATTATTATTATTATTAATATATGTTAGGACCCGGGTTTGTGTGCCCCAATATAAACCAGTATACCAAGTTCACTCGGAGTCTGATCACTATACCAGTCAGCATCTGTTTATTCCAAGTGCCACCTGGTTTTGTACATGCAAAGTTAAAAGAATCCGGTGTTGGAGCATGGAATGAGTTGCACACAGCATTGGTAATAGCGTGTATATCTGCTTCACGGTTTGCTGTTATCCAGTGCAGTGGATGTAAGGCAGTATTGTCCCGTGAGACATGCTGGCAGTTCTGTGCCATCTGTAAGGAGTTTGCTAGGTTACAGAAGGAGATTGCGAGGCTGACGCCTGCGAGTTTTGTGTATTCTCTTGCTCCACGCAGACACCACCACTGCCTCAGAGGCTGCAAAGGAGGAGGGAAGTCTGGAGTCTGGCAGGGTGAGGGTTGCAAAACCTAGACCCATCCTACAGTCTGTGCCGCAGCACAATTACAGTGATGCACTAGCAAGGCAGAAGTCCCCTGCTTCCCCCGCCCCCTGCTCTCTCCATTCCAGGGGCAGTGATTGGGTGGGATATTATGGCAAGAAACCAATCTAGGGAAACAGAAGACCGCTTAAATAGAAAAAAGCTGGGATGTACATGGGAAATAATCAATTTTGCTCAATCTTCACAGCTGAAGATGAAGGGGAAGGACCACAGTTGGGTAACATGAATATAAATGGAAAGAAGTTGGATACAAGTCCATTTAAAGAGAAGAAAGACCGACTAGAACTTTCAAAAATTAAAGTGGACAGCCAATGGGTCCAGAAGGGATACGTCCAAGGATATTTAAAGGTTTTAGGGGTGTGCCGACAACACCTTTAACAGATCGAATTAACTAATCACTATTAACCAGTGAAGTAAAGTGAGTAGTGAGAAGCAGATGATCCAGTAAAGGAGAAAATAGGGAGCACAGCCGTGCAAAAAGTAGACGTCCGGGGCTACAGCACGAGTCTAATTAAAAAGGTCTTGAATGAAACAATGACAACATGGCACAGACAGAGTAAAAAATCTACTCTTGCGTGTAAAAAATCTACTCATGCGCGTAAAAAATCTACTCTTGCGCGTTTCACGTTAAGTATAGCGCTTCGTCCGAGAGTATAAGAGTAGTGAGAAGAGTGTGTAGTCCCACTTCACAAAAGTGGAAGTAGGGAATAGGCAGGTAACTACAGGCTATTGAGTCTGTTGTATGTAGTGAGGGAATTAATGGAAACCTTGCTGAAATACAGGCATACCCCAGTTTAAGGACACTCACTTTAAGTACACTCGCGAGTAAGGACATATCGCTCACGCATGCGCCTGTCAGCACGTCCTGAACAGCAATACCGGCTCCCTACTTGTACCAAAGCTGTGCGCATGCGGGGAGACTATAGAGCCTGTTACACATACGTTATTTACATCAGTTATGCACGTATATGACGATTGCAGTACAGTACAAGCATCGATAAGTGGGAAAAAGGTAGTGCTTCACTTTAAGTACATTTCCGCTTTACATACATGCTCCGGTCCCATTGCGTACGTTAATGTGGGGTATGCTACGGCTGGAATTTCTGCACTTAGGCGCCAGAGTGACTGCAAGTTCTCCACCCACCCACCAGATCCCAACCCTGATAGCTGCTCTTTTCTGAGTCATAACTACACTTTTACAATGCTTTATTAAACTTCAAGCTTTCTCAATTTGCTTGAAAAGTGCACCATTTGCCCACACTCTTTTTTTTCAAAATTTCTGGGGGGCACTGACCGTTACGGCGCGGCACTGCCGTTAAATTATGCGCCCCCCTCCCCCCCCCCCGAAAGATTTCTGCGGTACGCCCATGTTCCTTACTATACTTGTTTTAATACCTTTACATATTTTAAAGTTTCTATCACACCCCCTCTCTCTCTTCTCTCCTCTCTGGCCATACATGTTAAGGTCCTGTACTCTTTCCTGTCAGTCTTCTCTTTGTACTTCACACACACATCTTAGTAGCCCCTTCTTGGCGCAATCCCATTTATTTGCGTCCCTTCGGAGATTGTCCCAGAATTGAAACAGCACTCTGGTGAGATCTTCCAATGATCTATATAGTGGCATCACCCCTCCTCTTCTCTGCTAAACCTCCCCTATAAACCTACATAACATATGGCTGACTTTCTTGCATAGCAGTGTAACACTGCACGCCTTTCTTTAAGTCCACCCAAGTCATGACTCCCTGGTCATTACTTTACCACTTTCCTCTAAGTAGCTGACATTATAGTGCCCTTAACCTGTATCTGCCTTGTTGATATTTGTGACCAAAGTCTATTATTTTGCCCTTGTGACTTAAATTGTAGTTGCCACACTCTTGACCCTTCCTCCAAACTGTCAAAACCTGTCATTTTGTTTACCCGCCCCCGAGTGTCAACCCTGCTGCAGATCTTTGTGTCATCTGCTACAGTAAAAGGCCTTCATTCCCTCGCCAAACCATTTGTACTGCCACAATAAGGTATTAAAGGGTACCAGTCCCACCACAAACCCTTGAGATACTCCACTGGTTACCTTCCCCTCTTGGAATGTACTCCCTATACCCAACTCTGTCACCTACCCTTCAACGAATGGCGTATCCATTCTACCACCTTAGAGTCCCATCCCAAGCATTCCAAATTGTTTCACAGTCTTTTATGTGGAACAGTGTCAAAGGCCTTACAAAATCTAGCAAACGTGAACAGACAGATATTCACCCGGCTCTCTATATGATAAGCCCAAATACGTGAAAATATATCTAACGGTGGTTTCCCCCACCCGTGGGAGATTTGGCCTATTACTAGTATGTTTGATGATACCTGCTGGTAACAGGAGGGCTGAGTCGTCCGCCGATGGTTTTGGGGGACACAGGACTAGGCCTCTCTGGGGTTCATACCCTACATACTTTAGCAGTGTCAGCGCCTCCATCTCTGTAGGCTCCAGGGGAACTGAAGTTGATCTCCCACGGTAGAAACAATTACCCTCTCCCCCCAGTAGATCACAAACCAGGCAGGGAGTATTACAGGAACAGTTTATGTCTCTTCTGTACACACAGTACACGGTAGTGTTCTGCCCAATGCCACAACTACCAGCTACTCACAAAAGGATGGTCCCTTGACGTTCATACAGGCCAAGGCACCCGCAGCAGTCCTAGCTCTTCCCTGCCTCCCTAGCAGAGGCAGAGTGTTGGTCCACACTCACCTCCCCCGGAGGGAGTGGACCAGAGAAGGCCCAATAAAACCTCTCCAATGTGTTACCTGCCTTCCAAGAGGGGAATGCCCTACTGAATTGTAGGTGGTGGCTGCCCTTAAGTACACAGAGAAGGGCACCAGGTCTGTCCCATGATTGGTCATGCTCAGGCCTGATGTCACTGCCTCTGTAGAGGGAGAGGGGGTTGCCCAGTATTAAAGGGATTTTCACCGCCTATGCCCACCCCCTGACCTCACCGGGGACCAGTGTTAACTGGACTGCGGTCCAGGAATTGTGGTTTACACCTTGTCATGTATAAATGTATGTTCCCCTGTTCCCAGTTTCATGATCACCTCTGTATTTTAAAGAGTGTTTTAAAGTGCATTCTGTATCTCCAGTTCTGAGGTCGCAGAGAGTTGTATTTGGCCAATATGTGGAGTCACGGCGGATTAAACACTGGCAAATTTCGACCCACTGAGCCCACCAGATGGAACTTATTATATGTGTAGATATTAAAGTGTGTATGTATGGTATTTTTGGATCTGTTCTGAAAATGCAGACTCCATCTGCTAGGCTAATAGGTCATGAAGGGCAGCTGGCTGATTGAGCGTTAACACTGTGATCAAAAGTAACTGCCCTGATTGTTTACACTAAGTAACTAATCAACAGACCAATACTATCAACAGACTCTGCCACTCTAATTGTTACCTGAGGGTGGAGAATCATCAAACTGGAGTGTTTTTTTAAGTGTTATGTCTACACCTACAAACAATGCAGATACTTCATTTGTTAGACTGTTCGTCGTCGCCCTGATTTAATTATGGGTCTACCCATAAGTCCCATACACATGGGCTAATTAGCTGGGGCATGGTTAATCTGTTCTCCACGTTAGGGATTGGATACGAAATTGTTCACCAAGTCTGTATTCAACTTAAGAATAGGTTACACAGGTATATAAACTGTGTCAACCCTACGTTTTTAGTTGTGCTTCTGATTCCACCTGGAATGTCACCGATTGCTGAGAATTGCTAGCTGATACTTCTCCATTCCCCACCCTAATTAAGTGTTACCTTCTGTTCTGTTATTGTACTATATTGCTGTGTTCACCTTTTTAAGGAATAAATATATTTTATTATACCTAAGCCTCATTCAGTTCACCCATATTTTGGTGTATTATATCTTGTCATAAAGCTACCGTGACACCTCCCCCTGTCACTCAAGTGCAGCACCAGTGAGTGGAAAACCCATGAGAAATTACTGCAAGGCCTGCTTGTACCAGGGCTACTGACAGGAAAAGGGGAGATAAGTAGCTATAGAGGCATGGCTACATAAATTTAAAACAAATGTGTGTACATATATAATAAAACCTCAGTGCAATTGTGAATAAATTATTTATCAATAGTGAACATTATCACGGGGCCAGGACTATCACACCAGGGATCAATTCGCCTACGAACAAGTTCATAAATTCATTTATTGGGAAACTGGGGTTAACCATAGATCTGGCGCATGACCTTCCTAAAGAGATTTCCCCTGTCCCTCCCCATGCAGGGTCCTCCACAGCTGGAATCCCCATTGGAACATAGATCTAGAGCTAAAGATAAAAGAAAGTAACTAACTTAGGGGTCTCCCTCACCATCTTTTATACCCCATTGCCTTAACATGGATACATATAGGAGGTTTAGGGTCGGTGTCTCATGAGTTCCAAGCCCTATTTGGTGGGTTTAACTGCAACATGCAGAAAGTTACATGAAAACTGCTCAGGGAAACAACTTGTTCAACATTCTCAGCTGAACACCAGATTACGCCCTGGTCCCCGAGGGCTGGAACCGGGCTTACAATACATATACAACCATATACTGCTACCAGAGACTTACCTTGACGTTGGTTTACAAGGCTTGTCCATTGTAGCCAATCCCCTTGGGCTACCAATTCCCCGGCCCCTCTAGCCTACTGCGAGTCCCAATATAGAGTGGGCAGTGTTGGGAGCAAATCCTCAGCACAGGTATATTGTTGTGTGTGTTAACTAATAACATTGGAGTATTCTGGTATTACAAGGGGGGGGCCTATGCTGATTGGAGGCTGTCTTACAACCACTCCCCTGGTGGAGGGGGGTTTCCCTGTAGAGGTTAGAGCAAAGGGTTCTGTGCTGCCTCCCTGCTACGAGGACTGCAGAATTGAGCCTCTCCTGGACAGGTGTGGCTGAGGCCTTGCCCTGTTAGGGAACAGGTATGCTGGGGAGTGGGTGCCAGGGCCTCAAACCCGGGGTACTGCCCTTCAGGGAATGGGACCTTAATGATGTACGAACCTAATAACCCCGTTATAATCATCCACGGGTGTGATGCTTCGTCTACTTCGAACATAAGAAGAGTGTCCTGTAAGGACCAATCCTGGCTGTACCGACATCCTGACAGGATGGAGGTGCTAAGCTGATTATGTATTGTATGTCTTTATTTATATAGCGCTTCACAGTAGTAATACACGGGTAATCAAATAATAACAGATAATATAATAACAGATCATGTGAATAGTGCTTCAGACATAAAAGTAACATTAAGAAAGAGGATTCCTTGCCCCGAGGAGCTTACAGTCTAATTGTAGGTAGGGAGACACGTACAGAGACAGTAGGAGGGAGTTCTGATAAGTTGTGTCTGCAGGGGCCAAGCTTTTATGTATCATGTCTAGTATTATCCACAGTGCTATTCATATGCTTTTTAAGCAATTGTGTGGTTATGGGTTTTAAATGTGGATAGAGAGGTGCTAGTCGGGTATTGAGGGAAGGCATTCCACCACGGAGTTCTCCAACCTCCTGTTCTACCATGCGAGGTATGCACCAGCACAGAGTACACCAGTAGCTATATATCGCACTTAGGGTGGGGGGAAAGGTGCTACAGTACATTCATTATTTGATGTAACCAAATTCTCCTTTGTCTTACAGACTTAGGCGTCACTATTGTATATTATTTCCCCATTTATGTTAGCAGCCTTGGAAAGCGCAGGGATTTGTTCACAAATGTTAAGCCAGTCTTTTCACCACTGCATGCTCCTTACAGGGAGAAGCGCGGTGAATATATATTGTTTTAACAATACATATACGCATATATCAACCATAATACTGAATATTATTATTGAAAGGTAGGGTATGGTGGGCTTGACCTTTATTAAAAGCATCTTAACCCTACCGTCACAACTATTGTTGATAAAATAGTGAAATAATCGTGATAAAAACAAATGTAGATATCAGTTCTGTAGATGGAAACCCAAAATACCTGCTCTGAGTTCTAGAAGTGCTGATCTCGAACCATGGGGAGCGTAAAAAAAAAAGAGAAAAAATGATATATAGTGCAATATTGGATTGGAAATGTTGAAAATAATGATCTGAAACGAATGTGCACTCACAAAGTGGTCACTTAATTAAGCACGACGCATCATGTCACGCCTCAGTCAGCTCTTCTCGGCCCCAGAGATTCACTCATGTTATGTGTCCGATGTATGCCGGGCAGGTTCCCCCAAAAAAAGAAGCAACAGGATAGTGGCAGTCATAAAACAATGTATTCAAATCAGGTACGTTTTGTCTCTCTGTACAGCAAGGGAGACGATCACGCCGATGAACAGATGCGTCGCGGGCTTTTCTGAACCCTGGGTCCCTTGCTTATCTCTGTACATGCGTGATAACGTCTCTCCCCCCTCCGATTAGTGACACTCGCTTGATGACAACGCTTTTCGGCTGCGTGCTTCGTCAGGAAAATGCTGACGTAACACTGGGTGGCCTAGTGGTCTTAAATAACCTATGCTTCCCAATCAAATGCTCAAATTTGTCTGATTTCATTTTGGTCTGCAATACTTTGTTTCGATCCGCTTGCCTACTTGGAATATGAAAATGCTAAACCTTCAAGTAATCCACACATCTAACTGACATATTAAACACTCTTTAAAAAAAAATAAGTGTGTCCAAAAATACAAAAACACGTTATTATAAACCAATAACAAAAAGCCTTAAGTTAAAAATGCGTCTACTAACTACCTGATCTAACCCCCCCCCCCCCTCCTGCAGCCACCGGCCCGCCCTGAGATAATCCCCAAGCCTGATTTTTATATTATTGGGGGTGTATTTTATATTATGGGGGGGGGGGGGTTGGGGTTTTTTTAGATGTTTGGGGGGTTGGGGTATTTTTTAGATTTATTGGGGGGGTTTGGGGTATTTTTCAGATGTATTGGGTGGTTGGGGTTATTTGTAGATGTATGGGGGGAGTGGTTATTTTGTAGATGTATTGGTGGGCGTGGCGTGTCTCTTTCTTGTGGGGGGGCGTTGGTCTTTGTCGCCTGTAGTTGGGGGGGTGGGTCTTTTTGTGTGTTTGGGGGGCTGGGGTTTTTTTAGATGTATTGGGGGGGAGTTGTGTTGTTTTTATATGTACTGGGGGTTAATAAAAGTTACGCACTACAAAAGATTTACGTGGTAGTGCGCTAGGTGTGGGGGGAGCGGGCCTGCTCCTTTCATGTGTCCTGGGCCCATGATTCTGTTGGCGGCCCTGATCTCACCACACACAATCACACCCACATCACACACACAATCCCACCATCACACACACAATCGCACACAAATTCCCCCTCCCACACACATCACACACACACCCCAATCACACATCCCCCCCTCTCCCTGCACTCCCACACCGACTTTTCCCCTCTCCCTTCATCATAAGCTATCTGATTGGTTACAGCCTGTCACATGATGAGACTGTGTCTGTAAAATCAAATTGTACTGACTACAGAGATTCACGTCGCTCCGTCGCGCCTACTATAAGTGCATGTTACAGATTCAATGCATTTGTTTTGAAGCCGTAGCATCGCCGGCACTATAGCGCAGCCTTATGTATCAAACCTGCAAGAAACACACAAAGATCGGTAAATAGAAGAACAAATGTAATACCTATAACTATTAAAACATACTGTTATCCTAAAGAGGTGGGAGAATGTTCAGCAAATCTATGCTTATAAAGTAACCGGACATATTAAACTAATAAACTCTTCCTAAAATGGTTTCAAGATTACAGCAACATATTAAAAAAAACTTACAAAGATCTGCTAAAAAAAACTTACAAAACATCTTGGTAGAAAATTAAAAACACCTTATGGAAGAGCTCCATTTCCATGGATTGTGAGTGCACATTCGGGAAAACTTACCTGATTTGAATACATTGGTTTTATAATCTGCACTATCCTGTTCAGGGCCGCCAACATATAAAATAAATGAATTTCCTAAATCTAGGAAAGCTACATCTATCTACTGCTCCACCCTGATCTACTGCCTTATCACCGAGTCCAAAAAATAATAATCATTACATTTGTTTGACATCTACCTCCCCCCGTGAACCCATGTTACCTGGGTCTTGTAGGTTGTTGGATTCAACAATTCTATACAGGTGTACCCCACATTAACGTAACGCAATGGGACCGGAGCATGTTGTAACTATGTAACACAGGCATACCCCACATTAACGTAGCAATGGACCGGAGCATGTATGTAAAATGTCACACGGCATACCCCACATTAACGTGCGCAATGGGACCGGAGCATGTATGTTCTATGTAACACGAGCCTACCCCACG
>WSYH01019534.1:0-10023 GCA_036426205.1 Ascaphus truei | reverse complement strand
TGGCGTTCTCTGCAACTCCCAACCGATGACGTCAGCGGCAGGACGGTATCTCCCAGGGACTATGATGAAAATAAACAAAGGAACTGGAAAACGGAAAAAACCATCACGATTAGCGAAACAGATAGGGATAAACATCAGGGAACACAATCATCAGGTCCCTCCAGAGATAGAATTGACTCCACTAAAAGCGATAAATCTGAAGGCCAGATAGGAGAAACAAAGGGGGAAGTATTCACCAAACAGGATACCAATACCTTTATCCATCAAAATAAAACTAAAAAGAAAACCACTAGACGCGATAGAATCAATTCAAGGGAAACTAGGGACTACTTGGATGAACCCCAACCTATAGAACAGCATTATCGTGACAGGTCACCAGTAGATAGACCGCATATAGGACACGATGAGTCAAATCAGAAACAGACTTCTTTTTTAGAACATCGCTCAGGTCGGGCTCCACTGCAAGAAAGATGGAGAGGTCCCAGGACACAACCAGGCAGACAAAATTTAGAAAGGAAAAGGTCCAGAATAGACGATTTAGAGGAAAGAGAGGAGGGACAAAGAAGAGACAGAGAAAGAAAAAGACCAGATTACGGGAGAAAGTGGTAAAGAGCAATGTTTTTAACATTAGCGACACTCCCCTTAAACAGATCGAACTAGATGTCCTATCACGAGGTCTTAACTTTGCCCCTGTAAATGGACCCAATATGTTTAATACATTTGTGGATGTCCACAGATTTCTGAGAAAGATTAGTTTAAAAAAAATATTACATGAGAGATGCGGTAAGTAGAGGGGTTGTCACGCCAAGTTTGGCAACTACGCCAAAAATAACCCCACTAACACCCTTCAAAAATGTGTCTACCTTTTACCCTAAAGGAATGAAAGGAAGCTTTGTAGACACCTTCGCTGAGATGGTTATCTCTGACCTAGAAAAAGCCAGTATAGACTTTAAATGTCATAGGCAAAATTTAAGTCAGGAAGAGAAAAAAGCTGTCAAATCCCTCGAATCCAATAAAAACATAGTTATTAAGGCGGCCGACAAAGGGGGAGGGGTGGTAGTGATGAACTCATCATACTACAAAGAAGAGTCACTCAGAATACTGGGAGATACCACTACCTATTTGAAATTAGATAGTAACCCCACAAACTCCTTCAAAGAAGAAATGGTGACTCATTTGAACCATGGTCTTCGGGATGGAATTATCACAACACAAGAACTAGAGTTCTTGTCTATAGAACAACCAAGAATACCAGTGTTTTATTTCATCCCGAAGATCCATAAGAATCTCGAGAGACCCCCCGGCCGTCCCATAATATCAGGGATACGATCGCTGACATCTAATCTCTCCCAGTTTTTAGATTACCTCCTCCAACCATATGTGGTCCAAGTCCCATCCTACCTGAGAGACACCTCACATGTGTTAACCCTGATACAGGACCTAACTTGGAGTAGCGAACTTTGTTGGGTCACATGCGACGTAGTCTCATTATACACGGTGATCAACCATCAGATGGGACTAGATGCTATTGGAAGAGTTTTGGATAAAGATGTGGAGGTAGATGATAATCTGAAACAGTTCATCTTAGATGGGATTAAATTCATCCTGACCCACAACTATTTCAGCTATGACCGAGAGTACTACCTCCAGACATGCGGCACCGCAATGGGCACCAGGTTTGCACCTAGTTATGCGAACTTATTTATGTCCATCTGGGAAGAGGATCATATATGGTCCTCCAACCCGTTCAGTGCAAACCTGGTGCTCTGGAAAAGATATATCGATGATGTGCTGTGTGTCTGGAGGGGGTCATTAGATGAACTGGGAAAGTTCCAAGAATATCTAAATACCAATACATGGAACTTAAGGTTCACATTCAATCATCACAAGTCCACTATAAACTTTCTCGACCTTACCCTGTACATAGTCGATAATAATATTCACACAAGGACATACCACAAAGAGGTTGATGCCAATACATATTTATTGGCATCAAGCCACCATCACCCTAGGTGGCTTCAGAATATCCCCAAGGGCCAAGCACTCCGAATTAAGAGAAATTGCTCGGAAGACTCAGTATACCAGCAACAGGTTAAGGATCTCAAAGAGAAATTCTTGGATAGAGAATATAGAAGTAGTGAATTAGATTTGGCCATCACAGAGGTCAGTAAAATTGATAGAGCCACTCTAATAACAACAAAAAAAGCCACTACATCAGGGCAAGGGACAGAACAAAAATTTCCCTTTTTCATTACCCAGTATAGTGGGTTGGCTCCAGTTATATCCAAAACATTTAATAAATATTGGAGTATCCTCCAAAGAGATCCCGTATTAAAAACCTGCCTTCCAGACAAACCCAAGATTGTTTACAGAAGGGCTAGAAATCTGAAGTCCTCTCTAGCTCCGAGCTGTCCTATTGATAATCTCAGGGATCGCCATGTAACTTGGCTAAATGGCCTCAAGGGATACTATATATGTCAAAATTGTATTGGCTGTAAGTACAGTGTGAAAACCAAAACGTTTACATCTAGTGTCACTAAAAAGGAATTTGAAATTGAGACATTTATTAATTGTAAAACCAAGTTCTGTGTGTACCTCTTGCAATGCCCATGTGGGTTGCAATATGTGGGGCGCACTGGTAGGCCCCTTAAGCGACGATTCGCTGAACACGTGTATAATATTAAAAGGGGCCTCGAGACCCACAGTGTCTCAAATCATTTCAGAATAAAACACAACCAGGACCCACAGGGGTTAATCTGCATGGGCATTGACAATCCAAAAGGTACTTGGCGTGGGGGAGACAGATTAAATCTAGTTTCCAGAAGGGAAAGTTACTGGATTTACACACTTAGGACTCTGTCTCCCCTAGGTTTAAATATTGATTTTGATTTGGCAGCTTTTTTAAAGGACACGTAGAATTCTTATTTTTAATCAGTTTTATTTTTCATCTTATCCATTTCTAAACATGGTGATAACAGTTTATGCGTTGTGTTATACCTATGGATGTTAAACAGGTATATAACAATATGTATGTTTATGTTACAATCAGTATATCATCCACAATGCAATTATACAATCAATATGTTTTAAATATATGCAATGACAATATGTATGTTTGCATGATTAGCATGTTCACCACAATGCAATTGATCCCAGCAGCCATTTCTAGTAGGTACAGATCGCTGCTAATTGCTTAACACCAATATCCATTGTCATCAAGTCCAGAACCTCCCCTTTGTGGGTGGACTTTCTTGTTGTGAAAGGGTATTTGGACACTGCTCCCACTAGGCTCCCCTATCCCCTGAGGAAGTGACGCAGAGTCGTGAAACGCGTAGGGAGGAGGAGCTTAGTGTTTGAGCCGGTCCAGCCACCATAGTCCACTGATGCTGTGAGAGCGCCCTGCACCGTCCTGCCGCTGACGTCATCGGTTGGGAGTTGCAGAGAACGCCATTCAGGAGGGCTCCCAAGTGTGCATCAGGCTGTAGACAAGTCGCGGACGGCATTCGTGAGTCTTATTGTCATCCCCCTTATATTGTAAGTGAGGGTGAATTGTGTTTTAAAGTTTTTTATTAAAGTGTGTACGTATTACACCATTGTGTCATCTCTCTGTTCCTGCATGGACATGCCTTGCTTGCGTCCCCTGTGAGTGCTGTTTGCTGCATGGAATAGGAAATCACTGCTGCCGGTCACGTGGGATCCGTGAACTACTGAGGCGGAGTAAAGACACAGTTACAGATTCTCTCCCTTGAATATACAATTTAACATCGTGTAAGTAGGGTTTCTTTGCCCGTTGGTTCTGAGTGGGGTCAAGAGTAGTCGCATACTGCACAATTGGTGTGTATCTCTTCTGTTTCCCCAGAATCACTGCGGACATCGCTAAAGGGATTTAACCACACCCTGGGACTCTGTGTATAATCCTATACCATCCATCAGAAACCTTCATCTGGGACTTTCAATTGGATCACGGTATCTTGGATATTTATAGCGCCGGGACTTATATTTTGTATTTGCACACACACTCAGTCACACTCACACGCACACTCACAGTCACACGTACACTCAGTCATACTCAGTCACACGCACACTCAGTCACACTCAGTCACACGCACACTCAGTCACACTCAGTCAGACGCACACTCAGTCACACTCACAGTCAGACGCACACACAGTCACACGCACACGCATAGTCACACGCACAGTCAAACGCACACGCTCAGTCAAACGCACACGCTCAGTCACACGCACACGCTCAGTCACACACACACTCAGTCACACGCACACTCAGTCACACGCACACTCAGTCACACGCACACTCAGTCACACGCACACTCTCAGTCACACGCACACTCTCAGTCACACACACACTCTCAGTCACGCGCACACTCTCAGTCACGCGCACACTCAGTCACGTGCACACTCAGTCACACGCACACTCAGTCACACGCACACTCTCAGTCACACGCACACTCTCAGTCACACGCACACTCTCAGTCACACGCACACTCTCAGTCACACGCACACTATCAGTCACACGCACACTATCCGTTCACACGCACACATGTCACGCACACTCTCAGTCAACACGCACATCTCAGTCACAAGCACATATCTCACACACACACTCTCAGTCCACAGCCACTGTCACATGCGGAATTCCACACTGCGTACCCCCCAGACCCCCACAACACTGACCCCCCCAGAGCCCCCACACACTCTGACTGACCCCCCAGACCCCCACACAATGACCCCCCCAGACCCCCACCACAGTCACACACCACTCAGTCACACACACTCAGTCACACTCACACGACACACTCACAGTACACGTAACTCAGTAAAACTCAGGTCAACCGCATCTCAGTCACACTCACAGTCGGTTCAGACCACACTCAGTCAAATCCACGTCAGTCAACGCACAACGCAGTCACACGCATGTCACAAGCATAGTCACACGCACAGTCAAACGCACATACGCTCAGTCACACGCACACGCTCATGTCACACGCGCATCAGTCACACGCCACACTCAGTCACAGCATCCTGACGCTCAGTCACACGCACATCTCAGCGCACCTCGCGTCATAGACTCTCAGTCACAACGACACACTCTGTAAGACCTTCAGTCACACTGCACCTGCTCAGTCAACTGCCGCGGAACACTTCTCAGTTCACACGAACGCTCTGTCAAGCACAGCTTCCCCAGTCACACACGCACACGCTCAGTCACACGCACACTCTCAGTCACACGCACACTCTCAGTCACACGCACACTCTCAGTCACACGCACACTCTCAGTCACACGCACACTCTCAGTCACACGCACACTGTCACACGCGGAATTCACACTTAGTGCAAATAGCTAATACAGGGGATGTGTGCCGAGCACGCGCATTCTAAGTCAAATTTATTTGCGTTTTGTCATTGAGATTGTATTTTGATTTTTAATTAAAACATCACCAACACCAACACAAATACAATTTCTGTGACAAAAGTCAAAGAAGTTTCACTTACTATGCGCGTGCACAGCACACACAGCTTTTTTTTTACTTTTTATGTCTGATGTGCTTATTCCTATTATTTTGTCATTTGTATGACTGATGTGAAGCTACATACAATGCATACATGAGTGCTCTGTTCAATTGTATTTTTTGTCCACAAGGAGGTAGCATTTCACTTGAGTATAATAGCAGAAAGATGGCAGTTTCTTTTGGTACTGTACAGTAGCTCACAGTTTATAAGCTCACTACTGCAGGGGTGCGCAAACTTTTCCCCGTGCGCACCCCTGCCTGCTCTCCTCGGCACATCCCACCCCCTCCTGCTCGTCCCCACGTCAAATGATGCGGGGGTCATGTGACCCCGCAATGCCGCCGGGTTACAAGGACGACGCGTCGCTGGAAGGTAAGTGTATTACAGAGGCCTCACGCGGTCCCCCGGCATTTAATTTAAATGAAATATAGAGATTCAGTGGCTTTCTTTTATTCCTGTCCAGTCTTGCAACTGCAGCTAAACACAAAGTTTATTCTTATGGAATTTAAGTCACAATTTGTGTTTGTGTTATTCTCTGCAGGAGCTGGATGCAGCAAGTAACTGGAATGTACTTGAGGGCCAATTGAAAGATGTAAGTATTTTCTTGCCAGTGATCTTGTGGCTGGAAGCACCCATGTAATCAAATGGCATAACGGTTCTGTTGCATCTCATGTAAACATAGCAAACTGCTGATTATAACTCATTTTGTCATTCAAGTGTGTGTGTTTTTGTTTTTATGTGATGAATATTAATTTGGGGTTTTCATGTGCAATGAAACAGCAATTCTTTGAAAAACATTTTTTATTTTCACGATTGAGGCTGTGCCCAAGATATTTACCTGTGAAGTTACGTTACCACTTGAACACCTTGGTTTTTATAAGGGATTTAAATGGCCGTCCAATAGGAAAGGTGCCACCGAATTTTTATGCTTTGGCTTTCTATTGGCCTAAGATTTGGTAACCATTTTATTTCCCTCTTATGTACGGTAGTTGAAAATGCTCCATCTGAGAAACTGTCGGGTTCCCAGACCTGGAAATAGCATGGTTCAGCTCGAGGGGATCCCACCCTCCCGTTTAAAAGGGGGAGGGAAACAAAATAGGGTGAATTGCTGCTGTATTATGCAATAGAGCAGGAGCTCCCAACTCTAGTCCCTAAGAACCCCTAACGGGTCAGGCTTTAAGTATATCCCTGCTGACGGAGTCACTGATACAGCCCCCTGTGCTGAAAGGGGATCTCCTTAAAAACTGACCTGTTTGGGGGTTCTTGAGGACTGGCGTTAAGGACCACTGCAATAGGGTGATATTTAGGCCTCGTCCAGGGGGCGCTGAGCGGGTAGGCGCGCTCACGCTGGCCGCGAGGAAACCCATTGCGGCAATGTGTGTGTGTGGCCAGAGTGAGCAATCGCCTGCGCCCGCTCGGCGCTCAGAGCAAGCAAATTTGATTTTGCCGCTCGCAAGGCGTCACATGAGCGGTTCACCCAATGAGGGCGAACCAGCTCCGTGACGTCGTGGCTGCTCCCCCAGGCGAGCGCGCGCCTAGCCGGCCATGGGTCGCCAAGCAGGGCGCAGCGCACGGGCGCCAGCGCACCCGTTCCCTGCCTGGCCGCAGCCTTAACCCTGGTAAATGTCTGTCATCCCCAACTGTGCGTACAAATCTGTCTCTGTATGTACCAGTTTGATATTTCTTCAATTGTGTAACTTGATGGAGTAATTATTTCTTTTTTTATTTTATTTTTATGTTTTGTGGTTGCAGGCAATAATATGACGTAGGTCTCAAAAGTATAACAAACTCCAAAGAACCTTCTGTTCAGGGTACAATTGCTACAAAGATTATGTACTGTGAAATGAAACAGCTGTAGGTTTGTGGTTTCAACTACCAGCTTTACAAGGGTTTCCTGGCTCAAACACTTCAATTAAACTATTGCCTAAATATTTTTCAATCCCCACACCTATGTTTGCACAAACCTTTTGCCTGTTCCATTTCCTTCAAAAGGCCATTTATTGCATATTCTCACAGGGACTCTTCGTCAGAAGAGTTATGGTGCAGGGTGCAGATTTAAATTAATTTGGATGCTAGCTGTTCTGTAGAGACACATTGAATCCGGTGTTTGTGAGAAATGTTAATACATAAACCAGAGTATAACAATGTTATCCATTGATTAAAATGTTCTGATTACAGTTAATTGGCGAAAATGTATAATAAAAATCAAGCTCGACTATTCGTTTGCTGATGTCTCATTTAAAAAAAAAATATATATATTTTTTTTTTAAATGGTAGCTTTTCATTTTTATAATGCCAGTTACATAAAATAAAAGGGGCTTTTATATAATTTTATGGTGCTGTGTATTCAGCAGCAGTAATGTCATATACACTTAACTCTCTATCCCAGAACTAAGAGAACTTGCCAAAGGATTTCAAGGTAATTGGTTTCAATGGACCATGTTCAAAATCGTAATTTCCTGTTCAGATGAGAATTTTTTTCTTTACCAGGAAATGAACATGTTGCAGAGTATAATTGTCTATCACCATATGCGTGTAATCCCCTGTATTTAGCATGGAGAATCTGTAATATTTCATGACATTCCCCCCCCCTCCACCTTTATTATGAAGCGTAGAGGTATTCCATGCATTACAAAATCTACCCCAGGGGGTGTCTGTCTGTCTTCAGGGCAGGAACTCGGTAATACCACGACATTTCTGTAATCCTGTGAGCGCTGCAGCATTGCATAACAAAAAATGCCGTTTGTAGGTATCTATACTTTAGTACTGTTAAATGCAAGAATTGTGCAGACCAGACAATAATATCCACAAGTGTCAAACTACAAAGACTTTCATAGAAATTACTATGTAGTTCTTTTGGCTTTCTCTCAAAATATGTGCTAATCTGAGCCAATAATAACACACACTTTTTTTTTCTTCCCCTATGAAGGCTCTGGAGAAAAACCAGCAGTGGTTGGTATATGACCAGCAGCGAGAGGCCTATGTGAAGGGATTAATTAGACAGATCTTTGAACAGGAGCAACAGCTAGCGAGTGTTAACCAAACTCTCAAACAACAAGCCAAAGAGCCCAGCTCAGAAGGTATAAAATAACTGTGCTATATGTTAGAACCTGTACTATCCATCATTATGATAGGCTTATCCGTCTCCTCCCACCTACTGCTTTAAATATACATCACCACCAGGAATCGCCTCCTGAACACTAACATAATTAAACCAATTGTCCACAGCCCTCAAACAGGGACAATCTCACTGGAGTAACGAAGACCCCCTAAAGAAAGAAATACTTGTATTCAAAATGAAAAACGTTTATTAAACAATGCATCTAGTACAATGAGAACGGGTGGAACGTACAACACATAGAGTATACAATCTGTGGTTTAAACCTTAATGCATAATCAAGTGCCTAAAATGCACACAGAGAGCCATCAGTACACAATCTGTAATACACCACTCACAGCATAGTTATAAGTCTAAGTTATACACAGAAGAACTAGTTATAATGAGCCTAACTGCTGCAAGTGTAATACCCAGAGCATACAGGAACATGCTGATGTGCCGGTGTAAAGGAACAGTAAAATAAAACAGGGTGTACTATAAGGTAGCTGAAAGCCAGAAGATAAAGCAACAGAAATGCACTGCACATCCACCACATAACAACCAGAACAAGAAGAGAAAAGTGCAAAGAAAATATGCAAAATACAGCAAATTACCAATAAATTGTACAGGACTAACACATAGAGAGCAAACACTATACAACTATGGGAACACAAACCGCAATTGGTGATTTATAATAGGGGGGGTAACGCTTTAGGGTAATGGACCCCTTCAAGGCCCGTTCCCATGTGACCCTAATGGACAGTGGTACTTCCCTTTAATTAATCCTATCTAAGGAACTTGAAAAAGTCCAGTTATCTTGCTTGCAGTCACTTATAGTCAGTAACAGAACACTTGAACACTAACCTGTTGCAATTATAAGTATCGCTGAAGTCTTCCAGCCAGCTGAAACCTCTTAATTTAGACACTAAAGATGCATTAGGACTCTCTAAAATGTAGTGCTGTTTACCGTTGCTTTCTCCTTAATTCCCTCAAGGCTATTAACACCAAAACATAGATATAGTCCCCTATCTATCAAGGCAATTGTGGAGAAAGCCTAATGCCTAGTGTAATTTTAGTCTTGTGCATTTATGCATCAGTGTCTCAAGAACTTTCTTTGTGTCCAAATGTGTCTGCTTGCAGTTTGGGGAGTATCAAAAGGAGGTGTTGGGGTGGAGTTGCATGATACAAGCTATGAGTTGTGTGAAACTGTGCACCTCTGTGCATTGTATGTTTTCCTACCTGCATCAGAATACACCAAGTTTAATGCAGCAGAACGTTCTGTCTTCTAATCTACACTACTTGAAGAAACCATTTTTGTACATTTTGACTCCACTGTGCACCAAAAAAAGGAGCAGTGTGTCAAAACACACTTTCTTTGCTCCAAAACGTCCTTGATCCAT
>WSYH01019533.1:0-10024 GCA_036426205.1 Ascaphus truei | reverse complement strand
CCATTGCTGCAGGGGGGGGCGGTTCTGCGGGGGGCAGGGCCGGTGGCTGGCGGTACTGCGGGAAGGGAGCCGGCCACGGGGGATGGCGGTGCTAGGGGGGGGGCGGTAGCTGCCTGGCGGCACCGCGGGGGTCCATGCACCTTCCCTCTCGCCAGAGATGTTGTTGAGGGCGCAGTCAGAGGGGCCAGAATGGCAGTGTCAGCTGTTTTCGGCTCCCCACTTGGGCTTATTTTTGGCGGGGAGCTGTAGCCTGAGCCACTAAGAGAGCCGTGAGGAATGCAGCAGTGCCTTGAAGGAGCAGCCGACGGCGGGTTGCCCTTTGGGGAGCTGTGGGAGGAGTGTGTGAGAACGGTACAGGGAGGCAGTGACAGACAGGAGTCCTGCTGCTCAGAGCATCCCCCCGTCCCAGATATCCCTGCGGCGGCTGCCCGGGGTGGGAGGGGGTTTCAGGGGGAGGGGAGTACGGGGCGCGAGAGGTGGGCTCGGGGAGCGGCTGGCGAGACTGGTGGGCTAATCCCGCGGCTGATGCCTGGTGCAGGAGGCGCACGCGGGGGAAGTTCGGTTGGGGCGCGCACGCAGGGGAATCTCAATTGGCACTCCCCCTCCGTCCCACGTTGGGAGCAGGGGGCGGGCCCACAGGCAGCAGGTAGGCCCACAGGCAGCAGGTAGGCCCACAGGCAGCAGGTAGGCCCTCAGGCAACAGGCCAGACACCCTGCTTGCCCTGCGCATGCGTGCAGGAGAATCGCCACCATTAAAAAAAATTTTTTTTTTAAATTTAACGGGCATGGCCACACAGGGGGCCCAGGTGGCCGGGCCCCCCTGACTCACGGGGCCCGGGACACCAGTATCCTCTGTCCCCCCCTGTTGGCGGCCCTCCTTTCGATATTGGGGTGATTAGGACGGTGTACTGCGAGAGAGTTAGACAAAATGGAGTCAAGATTATTGTATTTTGTATTGCACTGTTTAGAGGACATGGGACTTGCACGAGTGCATGGTTACTGCAATGGGAAGATAGGTGTCTTATCAGAAAATGGCTAACCCCAAGTTTCTCTTTTTAGAAATAGGGTGTTTGACATATCTGAAAAATGTACTCTACCTGCCATTTATAAGTACTGGACTTTGGCATTTTCAGTTATACAACGAAAAGAGTATTTTCTAGTATAAAAGTGGAGACTGATATGGAATTCTGGACTATAAGGGTCTTTTTGCTGATAGAGGGGGCCAGAGTTGCTTGTAATGTAATAATTACATGTGGTGAATGGGTTAAATGTGTCTATATGTATGTCAGGATGACTAATGGTTCTGCTTTCAGTTAAAAAACTGTTAGTCATGCTGTTTTATTTTTTGTTTGTTTACAAACAGATAACATGTTACAATTTTGATAAGAATATTTTTATTCCACGTTTGAATTTTCTGAATATGCAATGTTTCATTTGATATGGATAAATTCAATAAAAATTTGAAGAAAAAAAACAAAAACAAAAAACTGTTAGTAGGCAGTTTACAATCAATAAGGGTTGGTCAATCTTCCAGAATATGAGAGACTGTATTCTGTTGTGATCTGTTATTACAAGATAAAAACAGATATAGAATTGCATAGAAAATACAATTCAGCCTTTTTGTCCTGGAACAGGATTGTTTATTTTCTGTGTACCTTTGCAGCTCTCAGGCTACCAGCTCTCCCTAGTTAAGTTACATGTTTTTCCCTGCTTTGAAACAGCCAGTGCCTGTGTATATTGCAACATTATTGTTACAGTAATCCCCTTTACACAGCCACTAGTCAGTTGCCCTGACAACCTCCCAATGCTCACAGTTGAAATTGGTTTAGCCCTCTCCCCCTGCCCTTCTCTGGTATTGTTATGCCCTGTGATGGAGCGGCCTTGTCGGTGTGGTAAGAAAAGAGCTTACACACCACTTTCTTGCAATGAAAAGTGCTTTATTTCCCTTACCAGGGAAGCAGGTTGTAGTTGCACAGAGAATAAAGCAATGAAAGTAAATGGCATGTCTGCAAACAAAAACAATAGTCCTTATTTCCAGGCACACAACAGGGAGTTCAGGCTCTCCCCTCAGCCAGGCTCTCTGCAACCTGTTTCCTCCCAGGTTGAGAGCAAAATTACAGCCCAGAAGAAATCTGCTGTCTTCCTTTTAAACCTCCTCTTTCCAATCAGCTAGCAAAATTGCCAGCTAGGGTGTGGTTCTTTTGGTCTGCTAAAGTGAGAGTTTTTTAACCTCTTTTATAATCCCTTACATACCTCCCCCCCTCAGAGTGTTGCTCCTCGCACACTCGCTTTTTGAAACAATTCCCCCGCCCCTTCCCGGGACAAAAAAAATCTGCATTAGCGTGTAACTTCCAAGCCCTATGTTGTACCCGGAAGGAGAAGGGTTGAAGGGCGAGGTACCAGCGCGTGACTCTGGGGTTTGTGTCCTTCATTGTATGAAGCCATTTTAGGGGGGCATGGTCTGTTACCAGGGTAAATGTGGTACCCAGGAGATAATACATGAGTGCTAATACTGCATACTTCACCGCTAATCACTCCTTTTCTATTACTGCGTAGGCCTGTTCTCTTTTTAAGAGTTTCCTACTAAGGTATAGGACTGGACACTCTTCCCAATTTACCTCCTGATACAAGACGGCCCCTAAACCTACTTTTGAGGCATCCGTCTGCAGAATGAAGGACTTCTCAAAGTCTGGACTCTGTAAAACTGGCTTTGAACAGAGTATCTTTTTCACTCCCTGAAACGCCTCCTCACATTGTACTGTCCACTGGATTTTATTGGGTGCCACGTTTCTTATTACAGTAGATTGGTGAGGGAGCCAAGGACTATGAAAAAAATTGGTACGAATTTCCTATATACCCTGCTAAGTCCAGGAAAGCTCTTACCTGTTTTTTTGTCGTTGGTACTGGACAATCCATCAACGCCTGCACCTTGCTGCAGACAGGCTTTATTTGTCCATTACCAATTATGTAGCCTTACTTTGTTTCACTTCTCCCTATTGACCATTTTGCTGGATTGGCAGTCAGGCCTACTTTTCTAAGGACCTTAGTACTGCCGACACTTTAGCCAAATGTGTTTCCCAATCTGTGGAATAAATGACTACATCATAAAGGTAGGCTGCTGTACTGCACCGACACACTTTATTCGAGCAAATACCCAGTATGTACCTGCAGATACCTGGAATGCGCCGCTCCTCACCTCTGACAAGCCCCGTTGCGTTTGCCTTCCCAGCCTGGGTTCATGCCTGGCTGACGGGCGGCTGATCTGTTAAATGATAATGATTAGGATTTAATAGGCTGCAATGCTTCGCGTGTCTACCAGATGGCATAAGTTCATGAATTGTAATGCAGTATATATATATATATATACTGTGCAGTATTGCAGCCAGCGGGAATAAAATGCTTCAATCCCTGCCTGGAAAATAACCCAATGCACTCGGGCAGAAAACAGTCACAAACCTCAATACACCCGGGTATACCCGAATTCGTGGGACTAGCCGAGCTCGAATAAAGTGTGTCGCCAGTGTATATTTGTTATGGGGTAACAATATCTGATCCATTAACCTCTGCAAGGTAGCGGGAGCCCCATGCAATCCAAACGGCATGGTCCGAAAGTGAAACAGACCACAAGGAGTGGAAAAAGCAGTCTTTTCCTGTGACTTTCCTGTTAAAGGGATCTGCCGATATCCCTTGGTCAGATCCAACGCCGTAATATACTTGGCCTTCCCCAGCCTCTCTAACAATTCATCAACTTTGGGCATGGGTTATTGTAGAGGGAAAAGGGGGTGGCCCGGTATTAAAGGGGTTGCACCCCATTTGGCCACCCCTGACCGCATCAGGGAGACAAGGGGTTAACTGGACTGAGGTCCAGAAATGTGATTTAACCCTTGTTATGACCTGTAACTGTATTTTCCCCTGTTCCCCTGTTCCATTGTAATGTCTGTGTTAGTCAGTGTCTGCATCACACACACACTAGAATCCATCCGGGAGCACAAGGGTTAATAGTCCTTTAATGATTATAGCTCTTTGTGAAGTTTTCCCGCCTTTTCAGGCACCATTTTGCAGGTTCCTATAAGCCGCCATTAGGGCTCAATGCTTTTTAATGGTGAATCTTGCTGTGAAGTCCGGTTCCTGGGAAGACCAGCAGATGGCGTCCGAGAGGGAGAGCGGCGGTTTCCCATTGAAAGTCTATGGGCTCATTGACTTCAATGGAGAAACCCTCGAAAGAGCTTTTCAGGAATGAGTTGGCTGCCTTCCAAACCGCTTAACCGCAAAGCGGATACAATGTCCTTTAAAAGAGTTAAAATCACTTGAGTCAAGTTCAACGTTAATTGGCGTGGGAATAAACTGTTCTGGGGGCCCTAGAAATAAAATTCTTTTTGCCCCTAGTTCCTAGGCTTCCCCCCACTCGACCACAACCGGGTCCCCGAATCCTGGACCCCCGATAAGGGTCGAACCAGATAGAGCGGGTCGCGCCATAGGCTTTGCCGGCGGCGGCAGAAACGGCTCAGAAAAATGACTAAGGGCCTCATGCAGTAAGCGTTGATAAGGTATTTTTCGGCATTTTATAGCCAAAATTGTGTTTGAGATTCAGTAAGCGCCGATAAGTGCTTGATTTCGCCAGGTTTCGAGCCGATATTTTTGTTATGGCCAGTCGGCTGTCGATAAGCCTGTTTTCGCCACTGATCGCCACTTTTTTAAATCGGCTGGATTCAAGAAACAAAATCAGCTTATCGGGGCTGATCGGCACTACGAAATTGAGATGTTATGGCCAATTTCTCCCGCCAACTAAAGTTGGCAGTTTGGAGGGGAGAACGATCGCTAAGGCTGCCGGAACGGCACTTAGAAAAAAAAAATCTTCTGTATATCAATGAGTCAATGGAGCGGGGACGTATAACAGTATAGTACTGTTTACAGTACGTTTCATTGCTCACAATACAAAGGGGATTTGCATTACAGTGTGGGGGCATTCCCTGCATTGTGTCACAGCTGACGTGTATTATTTGCATAACATTCTACTTTTACATGTTTTCAGCATTTGCGGGTCACATTACTCATCATGTGATGATGTGGCAAGGGAAAATACTATACTCAACTCTTAAAGGAGAACCTCACATCATATCACACATTTTACTTAACTGAGCGACAATTATTTACATGATGTTACACATGTCACACATGTCACACATACACCGTATATTCATCTTCCTTTACATTACACAATGCTTGTAATGTGTCACGCATCTTTAAACGTTCATGTACATCTGTATTCTCATGTTTACATCTAGTTTTGGGTCCTCCCTATTTTCATGACGTCACTTATTGGACGCTCAATCACATTGCATGTTTACATTGTAACCGTAGCATTACAAGCACTTCAACCTAACTTATACACACATGTACAGTAATTCATCATTGGGACACCTTGTAAACTCATTCTATAGCAACTATCCTCATTACAGAAATGCATGCATATGCACACGACTATTCATTGTTGTCAACATGTGACAATAACATGCCTAATTACACATGTTACACCAAACTTTTCCCACGTCAATCTCAGCCTTTTTGTCTAATTACATGACTGACTGTTGCGTTCACAAGTGTTACATGCATTGCACATTACACTATTTATTTTCAAGCAATCTTTGTACAAAGCTTCACGTCACATCATTGGCAAATATCATCATTCCCTGCAGAATACACACAACAAATACTTCTAAGAACAACTGCACACAGCTTGCCATAGAAGTACTTTATTATGTTAATGTAACACCTTGCATTTTACTATGTCACCTGACATCATCACATACCTATTTAAAGGACGCCCATTACCTGCTCATTCACAGCTACTCATTTCAAAATGTTGAGATTGTTTAGGAGACGGAGGAACATTCTTTTCTATGACATGCTTGATGATCAAGAGAATGATATAGGGCAAGGGAGGGACACACCGAGGGACAGTGACAGGGACAGTCACGCGGATACGACAGGGACAGGGAGAGGGACAGGCCGAGGGACAGGTAGAGGGACAGGAGATCAGAGGAGAAGACAGAGGAGACAAGTTGTGCCTCGTCCGCGTGTGTACAGGGAGAGAACCGTGTTAGATGGGATGAGTGAGGAGGAGATAGTAAGTCGCTATCGTTTGAGTTCAGCAGCAATCTTATCTCTTTATGAGGAGATAAGGGGAGATTTAGATTTTTTCACAGCCAGAGGTCGTGCAGTCCCTGGGCTTGTTAAAATGCTGTGCTCATTACATTATCTTGCTTCCGCGTCATACCAGACAACTGTGGGCATAGTGGGCGGGGTCTCGCAATCTACATTCTCGCGGGCCTTTACCCAGTTTCTCTATGCACTCAATAGACGCGCTAGGAATTATATTCATTTTCCTACAGAGGCAACAGAGTGGCTGGAAGTCAGGACTGGCTTTTATAATATAGCAGGGATACCATGTGTGCTGGGTGCAATCGATTGCACACATGTTGCTTTGATTGCACCTAGTCAGAGTGAGCATGTGTACCGCAATCGTAAGCACTACCATTCACTCAATGTACAGGTGGTATGTGATGCCACGATGAGGATAATGCATGTGGTACCCAAATTCCCTGGTTCCAGTCACGATTCCTCTATCCTGAGGAACTCTTCAGTCTTCCATGCGTTCGAAGAGGGACATTTTGAACATGGTTGGCTGCTGGGTGAGTACACATTTACATGTTATAACACAAAACACATTTTTATTTAGGAATGTTGGCATTGTACAATTTGATCACTAATGTCAGCTTATGTGTGCTACATTCATTATAGGTGACTCAGGATACGGAATTAGGCCGTGGCTCTTGACTCCGGTGCTAAACCCTCAAACTGAAGCAGAGGAGAGGTACAATGCAGCCCATATCTCTACAAGATCTGTTATAGAGAGGACATTTGGCCTACTCAAGACCAGATTTAGGTGTCTGGACAGAACTGGTGGGGCTCTTCTATACAAGCCTCAAAAAGTGTCTGATATTATCCTTGCCTGTTGCATTTTGCACAATGTTGCACTCAGGCACAATGTACAATCAGACCTAGCTGAGCCTTTGGTAGACGAGCATCCCACCCATGTAGCTGCTGAAAATGAACAAACAGCCAGTGGTGGCCAGACACGCCAGAATCTCATCAATTCATTTTTTTCTTGTAAGTAAAAACATATATGTTCCAAGTTATACTTTTATAGTTAAATTATGTTATCTTAACAATAATGTTTTTTTATATAACCTTCTGTTAGGACACAGATGAATATGGGTTGCACACCTTTCTTTTCTCTGCTGTGTGCACAAAGGGATGTGGCACCGGTATGTTATTGTTGCACAGGTTATATAATCCCTCTTCAATTGTACTTTAGTTGTGTGTATGTGAATACAACTGGGGTAACAAAGCACTAATATTTTAGCATTGTGTTGTTCCTTATGCTAAGACAATACACATATTATGCCCATACTCATTCATGCTTCTAGTATGCTTACATACAATGTTATTGGTGCAGTGTAACATGTACATCCATATGATGTGTACACCAGGCTGATTAACATTTTGAATGTCATTAAATATACATGGTGTTGCACATTTAACACCAAATACACACTTTGCTGTGTTGTTTACGGTACTGAAGATGGCATGTCAATGTTTGCAATTTATATATTGTTCCTTTGCATTATAGGTATATCTCCAGTATGACTGATCATGGTATGTATATTTGCTGACATCTCTCATAAGATATGCCTACCTCAATCTTCCTATAATTATTTGAAGTAAAAACACAACATATTGGTTTAAAGACAAATGTAACATACATGTACTTTCTGTATCATGTATATGCATTTAGCTACTCTTGAGGTTTCATGTGCATTGTATTAGAAAATGATTACTCCCATTTCATCACATTTTATGTATGTTTCCTTATAAATTCCATTAATGTAATATAGAGGTGTTTGGAGAAAAGGGGATAACTGTACTTATTTGTTTACTTACGGGAGATCATTCATCACGGATGCAATTGACTGATCATAACACTCCATGCATGAATGCCTGTAATCACAACAATGCGTACTACATCTTATATTTAGCAATGTAGGTGTTTATTAATGCTAGGAATTAATAGTCAACATTAATTTAAATTTGTGACATGTGTATGTATAAGTCACACGTGTGTGGATGTGTCCTACATGTACCAAGTGTAAAACTGTTAACAGAAAACACAATTTTGTCGCAAATGTTACTGTCATGTAGCATTTCTAATTTCCCAATATGACATTGTTGGTAATATTTTTGGAATGTCAATCACGTCACTTCATCATTATCATGATGATAATTATCAAGTATTCTCACAATTGTAACGTCAATCACGTGCACATTAGCATAGACACACTTTTTAAGACAACTGTTTGTGTCTGTATCAATTTGTGTAGGATCCATGTATAACACCGACAAATGATAACAGCAGCTTTATTATGGTAGCTTATATGATCATATTGACTATACTATTTATTTTTAAAACGTTTAATAAACACAGTAAACTATAGTTAGTTAGGTTAATGAAATATACACAGAAACGTACTTCATTACATGATGTTGATGTCATATTCAGAACATCATGCATTGTAGGGGACCACAACATCTGGCCAATAACATTATTTGCTACAGTCCCAAACCATTTTATAAACATACCCATGTAACAAGAGATTTTTAACAATAAATGGTTAGTTGGTTGTAAGTGTCCTTTACATTGGGAGAAGGAGTGGATCAGTGAGTAAAGACACACACTGGCACTGACAGTTTGAAGCAGGGGAGTCTGGTTCAATTCCCGGTGACGGCTCCTTGTGACCTTGGGCATGTCACTTTATCTCCCTGTGCCTCAGGCGGCCAAAAATAAATTGTACGTTCCACGGGCCAGGGACCTCAGCCTGAAAAATGTGTCTGTAAAGCGCTGCGTACAACTAGCAGCGCTATACATGAACATGCTCATATTATAATTATTATTATTGTTACATAGTTTCGACAGTCATACAGCACCGACAAAGTTTATTGCAGCAAATGCCGCCGGTTCACCGGGATTTACTCCGGCTGGTGCTGAGGAAAGTCAGCACATCAGCCGCATCCAGCCGCGTCCCCTCCGTTCCCCCCCCCCTCCAATCCGCGCGCAATTTACATACCTTCCCGACCCCCTAGCTGTGCCTGCTGTGCCCCTCTGCTTCCCCGCTCCCCCGCTTACCTCACTTCAAACCTTCAGGGGAGTCGGGGAAGCCGGGGAAGCCGGGGAAGCCGGGGAAGCCGGGCGCTCACGTGACTGTGACGTCACCGACGTCACGCGAACGAGCCGCTTGTCAACGCTACTCCACGCTGCCGCCACGCATCCTGCCGGGCGGTTTTTGCTGCAATAAACTTTGTCGGTGCTGTACGTTCCATTACACAATAGAATACACAAATGTGTTAGCAGAGTGGGAATGGTTGTTATATATAAAACACACCATGCCATAAAATGGTAGTAGTAATTAAAGAACACTTAAGAAAAATTCATGAGGCACTCTTTTGCAACATCATTATGTTAATTAAGTGCTTATGCAATATAGGCATAAGGGTATCACATTTTTAATTGTTTGTTAATAAGCGCTGCAAGCAATATAAAATTAGTTCCATATGTAGTATAGTAGTCGGTGCCTCCTCCTCACAATCATCTCATATAAAGGTAGACTCTTCTGAAATCATACATTGATCCCATTGTATCTTCCCCGACATCTCTGAAATACAGCAAACACATGATGGTCAAAGATGGCACCTTACTATATATGTATACGTGACAACGCGTTACACAGCTCTATATGATTGTGTACATACACACGTCACTCACTTATATGTTAGAAGTACAAGTGTACATCAGTATGTAATGTTTCTTTAAATTTGTAGCAGGCATAACTATGTATATGAAGTGAACGTTGCCTGTATAGTGAAAAATGTGCGCGCACATCTTAGTGTGCGCACGCACTTCACGCTT
>WSYH01019532.1:0-10025 GCA_036426205.1 Ascaphus truei | reverse complement strand
ACCCCCCACCCTGTCAGCAGCGCCTCACCTCTCCACTCACCGCCGACACAGCTCCACGTGGGGAGGAGAGGGGGCAAAGCACCGCCGACTGCCGCCTCTGCCCCACCACCCCCTACCCTCTCTTAGCAGCATCTCATCTCCCCACCAGCCGCTGACACTAGCGTGCAACACCAGTCCGCAGGTGGGTGGGGGGGGAAGGGAGTCGGGAGAGAGTGGGGGAAGACCACACATAAATACATACAGTCTGAAACACACACTGACTGACTAACACACACTGACTGACTGACTGACACACACACACTGACTGACTGACTGACACACACACAAACTGACTGACTGACACACACACACTGACTGACTGACACACACACACTGACACACACTGACTGACACACACACACTGACTGACACATACACTGACTGACTGACACTCACTGACTGACTGACACACACTGACTGACACACACACTGACTGACTGACACACACTGACTGACTGACACACAAACACACTGACTGACTGACACACACACTGACTGACACACACACTGACTGACTGACACACACACTGACTGACACACACACTGACTGACACACACACTGACTGACACACACTGACTGACTGACACACACACACACACTGACTGACACACACACACACACACACACACACACGGAGGGTCTCCCCCGTATTTTCCCTCTTTTTTTCCTCTCTTTTTTCGCTCTTTTCTCTCCCTACTTTGCGCTCTTTTTCTCTTCCCTCTTCTTCTCCTTTTCTCTCCTTTCTCCCTTTTCCCCCTCTCGCTGTTTTTTTTTTTTTTTTGTCTTCCCTCCATACTCCCCCTATCGCTCCCTTTCTCCCTGCCCTGCCTTTTCGCATTTCCCTTCCTTTTATTCCTCCATGCTATTGGGGAATGCATTGACTTATACACGCATCTAATTGTACCGACTGTTTCCCGCTCTGTTTATGGCAATCGCTCTATGCATGATATCTGTTTGACTTACAAACACGGACTCACAACTGGTAGCCACATGTGGTTTGCTGTTGCTTGTCGCCCACAATTATTTTTGAGGAGATCAAAAGGAGGTCGTGACCGGTGAGAGGGTTACATGGTGCACGAGTTAATAATGAGATTGTCTCAATTAGCTGCGTCTCTCTGTCCCGGTGGGGCATTGGCGACATTTTGTGTGCTTATTTGTTTAGGAGGAGTTTTGGGCGCTTTTTTTAGGAGTTACATGGGGCACAGATTATACCTGATGATCATCCATCATGCCTCGGCTTCTGCTCTCTGCCTCATCGTTCACTCTGGGTGCAGAGATAGGAGGAGGAGTGGGGAGGAGTTACAAAATGGTGCACAGATTATACATGAACGTATCCATCATCTGCTCTCTGGTCCACTTGCACCTTGGGAGCGTCAGAGGGGAGTAAGGTAGTTACAATGTGGCACATTTATATGAGATGTATCACATATTCTGCCGTCTTCTCTGCCTCAAGCTTTTGCACCTCTTGGGTGACGAGTCAGGAGGAGGATGTGTTGGAGGAGCTTATCAACATGTGCACACCTATTATAATGAGACTCACGTACACCATTCTGGGTCTCTTTGTCCTCCCAACATTGCACCTTGGGGAGAGTCAATAGGAGGAGTGGGAGTGAGTACATTGGTGAACCAGAATTTAGATGGATGTAATCCCTGTCTCGCTTCTTCTCTGCCTGCAGCTTGCACCTTTTGTGGGGGGGAGAGTCAGTCGGAGGTGGGGGAGTGTACATGGTCCACTTATTAACTGAGATGTATCACATTCTGCGTCGTCTGCCTCAAGCTTCACTGTGGCGAGAGTCAGTAGTAGAGGTGGGGGAGTAACGTGGTGCAGATTATCACTGAAGTATCACAATTCTGGCGTCTCTCTGCCTCGGTGTTCCACCTTGGGGAGATGCCGTAGATGAGCTGGGGTTGGCGATGTCTAATGGTGCACAGATTAAAAGCGAGACTGTATCTACATTCTGCTCGTTCTCTTCCTTCTCCTGAGTTGGGGTAGTCCAGTAGTGAAGAGTTGGACCCGAGGGGAGTTAAACGTGCACAGATTCTATGAGATGTATACATCTTGTGCGCCTCTCCGCCCAGCTTGCATCCCTTGGTGAGGAGAGTCAGTGGAGGAGTTGGGGAGTTACTGCGTGCCGAGATTATAATGATATGTTCCCATTCGCGTCTCTGTCCCAGCTGCCAGTCCTGTGGCCCGAGCGTAATAGGAGTTCCGAGTTTCGGGCGGGGTTAACAACGGTGCAACAGACATATAATTGAGATTGTATCACATTGTCGCCTCTTGCCCCAGCGTTTGCACTTGTCGACGTGCGAGTACTTTCCCGTCATAGGAGTTATTGGGGTGTGATGTTAAATGGTGCCACAGATTATCAATAGATGTATCACTATTCTGCGTCTCTGCCCACACCGCTTTTCACTCTTGACGCGGGAGAGCTAGTAGTAGAGGACCCGCTTGGGGAGGTTACATGTGCACATATCAGAGTTATCAATGAGCCCCAGATCGACCATTTTCCCCCCGCTTCTCTGTCCCAGCTTGACCTTGGGAGAGTCAGTACGAGGAGTTGGGGCGAGTTAAATGGGCACAGATTTTATCAATGACATTTGTATTACCTCCTGCGCCTCTGTGCATCACTTGTCTACATTCACGTTTTGCCTCACAAATCTGTCAGGTAGTGAGGGAACATCAGCTTTCTTATTTCATATGATATATTCTAAGATGTTGTTGTAACACTGCAGAAATAAGTTATGATTTATATAGGGATTATGTTATTTTAATCAATACTTTAATGTATGAACGATTATGACACTGTGACCGACGATTGACAGTAATACAGACATAACCATAATCTTTGATCGCAAAGTTTTCCTTTGGATCTGACTATCTCTCTTATCCATCCAATATTACGAGCAGATCTCTGAAAGGAACCGTTAAAATGTATTACGATTCCTCTCCTTTTCAATGCTGGTCCCCGTAATCAAGAGCATAAGGTTTATCCACAGACACCCCCCTCTATTGGTAAATATGTATAGAATAACCAGAGCGGGCGTTTAGAAACAAAATCACCGCGGTTTCCCGTTGTGCGACTGCTGTACCTCCACGTCCGGCATTAACGCCGCCATCCCAGCGCAACGCCCCGTCATGTTTTCGCGGGTGCTTTGAGTTTGAATTTCAATGTATTGTGTGCAATTAAATGCAATGCTAATGAGATGATTAGTAATAAGGTAAGTTAGTGGTCGGACTATGCTAACTGGTGTCACTTTCATGTGTTTCAAAAAAGCCAGAACACTAAACCATGGCCAATTTCATGCACAGTCGCCATGCACCTCCCGCGTCGTAACGCGTAACGGTTGGGACAGTACACTGGCGACACACTTTATTATCAGCTCGGCTAGTCCCACATTCGAGGTATACCCGGGTGTATGAGGTTTTGACTGGTTTTCTTGCCGCCCGAATGCAAAATTGTAGTGTCGTTATTTTCCAGGAGGGACTTTGCAAGCGTTATAGATCCCGCTGGCGCAATACTGACAGTATAATTATGAGTACTCGACATTACCATCATTAATTTATGCCATCCACGTGGGTAGACAAGACCTGAAGCTTGCAATGCCTAGTTAATCCTCATCAATGTACATTTAAACAGATCAAGGGCCGCCCAGCACGTGACCCCGAGCTGGGTGAGGCAACACAAAACGGGGCTGTCGAGGTGAGGAGTGCGCAATTCGCATGTATCTGCTGCCAGTACAATACTGGTGTATTTGCTCGAAATAAAGTGTCTGGCTGCATTAATCCAATCCCCGCGCCATCCCATGGGTATTCGAGGTAACAACCCTCGTGAGTCTTTTTGAAAATAGAGGGCCGCTGCATCTGTAAAAGTTACAACATCGCGCTTCAATTTTCTCAAACACCAAAACATGTGAGACCATCATTCACCCTTCCTTATTTCCTCCAAAACGTTTCCGTTGCTCCCCAGCCTCAGCATCATTTCAAACATGAGTGTATTACTTTCCGCGGCAAACTGCATGTCACCTGGCAAGTTTTACTAAGTATACTAATAAAGCATTAGTACAACAATAGCTGTATAGCTGGAATCATTGGTTCACACTCTTGTAAAGGATACTTTGTTTTTTATATGTATTTGTTATTTATATGTCAATGAGTATACCTTTCGTCTATCTGTTTATTCGTATGCCAATGTGTAAACATGGTGTACATTCTCCTTTCTCTGCTGGAGTAAACCGTTAAGTTAATTCAGGTTGCCAGCAACCATCATATAGGTTCTACCCCTCACAACACCGCTGTGAGGTGTCATATGTACACAGGGGAGTGGTAACATGCTTCTGTGTTCCACTGTGTGGACACAAGCAGGTGTGGCTTTTTCTTATCGCGTAGTTATATAAGACCAGCCCTGCCTAAAGTTAGAGGGTTGAGGGTCTAGGTTAAGCCCAGTGTTGTCCCAAGGATGTGCCTGCATGTAGTCAAGCTGTCAGTTCAAGTACGAGACTGTCCTGCACACCGTCGTCAGGGACCTGACACAGAGGTATGCTCCCTTAAGTGGAGAGGTGAACCACTCTATTGGTAGAAGGAATGAACCTTCGCCGAAGGAAGAACCTCAAGCAAAATGAGCTTGCTTAGCACTCACCGCCTATGAGAGCCATTACTGCCTAATGTCAAGATACATCAAAATGCCCTTGTTTCACTACACATCCCTTCGTGTGAGTGTTGAGCTCATTCTCAGAAGGAGGTACCGCAGATAGGAGGTACCCCATCCCCTCTCTCCCCCTCTCTCCCCCTCTCTCCCCCTCTCTCCCCCTCTCACCCACTCTCAACCCCTCTTACCCACTCTCTCCTTTTTTTATTGAAAGACCCTTTTCTTTCTTTTTGGTGACTTTATGAGACTTTCTGTAGGATATACTACATGTTTGTTCTATTTTATTTATATGTTTTCCCTGTTTTTATATGATGTGCATACTCTCACATAATACATTTTTATATACTGTAGTAAGCTCCATATGTGAGCAAAGTAGCAATCAAAATCCCTTATTCTGTAAGGTTTGGTAGCGCGGGTGATGTGCTATCGCATGAAAAGCCCCATTAAAGTCAATAGGGCTTTTCATACGATAGCACGCCATATGTGCTACCAGACCTTACAGAATAAGCCCCAAAAGGTTTAGCTGGAACACAATGTGGCACTAATTATACATTTCATTCATCCTAGTATACTTATTGTACTTGTTTAAAATTGTTTTGTTTGTGATAGTTAGCACAGATACCTCTCCCCCTCCCCTTTTTATCTTGGCACACTGGTGCAAAAATCATGATACCTTGGTGCAAAGAAGTGTGTAACAGTGTTTCCCCCACCCTCTGGTAGATTGGGGCCATTACAGGGTGTGTGTGGTGCATATACCTGCTGGTAACAGGAGGGCTGAGTCGTCCGCCGGTGGTAGTGGGGACACAGGACTAGGCTTCTGGGGGTCATACCCCACATATCTCCTTAGCAGTGCAGCGCCTCCATCTGCCGCAGGCTCGAGGGAAATGAAGGTAATCTCCCATGGTAGAACGATTACCTCTCACCCGAGTAAGGTCACCCACCAAGCAGGAGGTATAACAACAGAAACGGTTTATTATCTTCACTGTACAGCACAGTAACAAGGCAGGGTTCTGCCCAAGATAGTCTCTCAGCTACCCACTGAGGGATGGTCCCTGGACCTTCACTGTTAAGGTACACACTCACTCTCCCACGGAGGGAAGAGGACTAGAGAAGGTCCAATATTCAGCCTGTCTAATGCTTTCCTCAAGTGGGGGAAGGAACTAAGGAATTTGGCTGGCAACTGCCTTTAAGTACACTGGGAGGAGGGCACCAGGTCTGGTCCAGGATTGGACACTCAGGTCTAATGTCATCGCCTCCCCTGTCACTCAAGTGCAATACCAGTGAGTGGGGAAAACCCATGATAACAACTGGCAAGGCCTGCTTGTACCAGGGCTTACTGCCAGGAGAAATAGTAAATTCGTAGCCATAGATGGCATGGCTACATGCTCCCTCTGGTGGAATCCAAACATCCTCGCTTGGGTCTACATTTTCAGGCACCATTCTTTAGAGGCAACATGAACATCATAACATTTCACATAATTTACATCACATTTAATAAACATGAAATATTTCTGTGAACACAGTTATTACGGCTTTATTGGACTACAATCATAAAATGACTGCCGTACTGAACAAGGGTTCCTCCCAAAATGGAGAACCTTATCAATAGTAGTGCTTAGGATCCAGCTTTCACAGTGATGGAAAACACCCTCTTAGGATGCCGTTCGGACACATACTCCACACTTTCCATGTATACTGACCTCCCCACTTTCCATACTCCGACTAAGTAGGCCACCCTTTCTTCCACATTATGAAGGTGCTCCTACTATGCTTTATAACATAGGCCTTAACCTTCTTCTAGCGTCAATCTCCCTCATTATAGGCTCAGGGACAAAAGGGTATTCAAACCCGTGCCAGTTTCTGTATTTCTGTAATAGTGCGAGTTTCTGTATTTCTGAACTATATGCCACTCAGCTCGGCTGATCTTGGTTAAACAGTGACCCTCAGCCTGGTCCCAGAACAACGGTTCTTGAACCAGGGGTTTGTAGTCATCTAGGGCTTCCCTTGTGGGCTGTACTATGCCCAACCTGATCTCCTTCTCCCTACTTCTCATGGCCACCACTGTCTCCTCCGGAGTGAAATCTCCTTCCACCCACCAATGGTCTACACATTCTCTATGTCTAATAAGAATCTGGTTTGATCTATATGCGGCACATATCCCCGAAACCTAGGGTGCCACAGGTTAAGGATGCAGCTGGCGCCACTAAAGAAGACCCTTTGTGTGATGTGGTGCATGAGAACCCTGATACATTGGATACTATGGACAATGCTTTTTTACTTCCCCCAGACGTGACACTTTCCGCTGTATCATACCCTCTATCATACTCATTTTCCCTCTCCTGATAGTCTTTGGAAGGTTTTTGAGACTTGGCCGTCCTCGTACTCTTTCTTAGAGAATAATAGTCCCAGTCAGCAAGATATGCTTCACCCGGCGGAACACCACCCTCGCCCTGGTGGGTGGGTTCCTCATCGGAAGGCCTCTTAGAGGTCGTGGTAAAAGGGAACCGGCAACGTACCTGGGGAGTAGCGGCCAGGGCCACAGGGTAAGGGGCCTTGAATGCACCAGAGTCCCAAGTGTTTCGTTTACCAGGACCCGACACCAGTGTGATGTGAACTACATGCGGGACGGGGGTCTGCATGGGCTTGCGGTCCCTTAAATAGTCTCGGTACTGGACCAAGAAAGCAGGGGTTGAGATATCCGGACACTGGAGGTTTATCTTCCTTATTGCCCAATTCCGCTACCTCTTTCTGGCGGGCCATGCGTTCATAAATGGACCGAATAAAGGCAGCTCTCTTTATTGGGGTTACAGTAGCACTCACCGGAGCAGGAATCAAAGTCTTCTCCTCCGCCCTAGCGGGTGCTAATGGCTCGACATCATCTCCGGCAGGTCTCGCGGGATCCAGGTACAAATCCAGATTCCGCACTGGAAGGGCGTTGACATCCGGTTTTGGCGTAGGGGTGCTGTCTTTGTCTTGGCCGTGTTCCACCACGGGGACGTCAGCACCGGAAGGTACCTCCATCTGTAATGGAGAATCTCTGGGTGGGCTTCTGGACACCTCCACAAAGGGTAGGCTAATCCGCCTCTCAGGTCTCACGGTCGCGGCCATCAGCAATGGACCTCGTCTCTCGGAGCCACTGGAATTACTCTATTCCTCGGCCGCATCGGTTGGCATACTCGACAGCGGTCGAAACACCACTGAAGACTGATGACTACTGGTACAGGAAGAGTAGGGACACGGGGGGGAAAAGCAATGGATAATTTCCGAGTCATCTGGGGCAATCAGCAGAGCTATTCCTGGCTCCTGTGCCTCCGAAGACAACAGTGACTCATCACCCCAGGAAGTCATCTTACCCGGCATCTCGTGGGTTGGTTACGGTTCACCGACCGTCTCGGGTTCCTCTGCAGGGACCAGGTCTGGACTGGAACAATATTAGACTTTTTGGTAGTCAACGGGATACTCGGATTCCCTTGGGCCTCGTCTAGGGCACACAGGCCCTCTGAAACCTACTTGCTTGAGGTAGACTGGCTTGTAGCAGCATGGTCGACCACCCAGATATTGGGGTCAGTCACATCCTTTTCTGGGAATTCCATAGCCCACAGCAGCATGGGCTTTAGGAAACGTGCTCCACAGCAGGCACACTTGGCTCCCAAGACCAGTTCAGCCACCTGGGAAGTCGCATTACCTTTACCACCAGGAGCCCTCCTGGTAGCCGATAGTGGGTAAAGTCCATATCACTTGACATGGACAGTTTTTCTGTAAACACAGGCACAAGAGCAATTGGTAAATAACTCCTCTTGCTCGCCAGGCTCCGAAGAACTGAGGGTGCGGTACTCTACATCCGGTACCTTCCTTTCTCTCCAAAGTCTTTAGCCATTGGCTGTCGACGTGCCCCCTACCTCTGGTGGAGAATAGAGATGGGGCACTCGTCGACGTGGACATGGCGTGACTCTGACACCTGGCCGAGATTGTCACATCGCTTGGGTGGGGTCCTGGCTTTCGTGAAAGAAGGCGTGCAGATTCTCTACAAACCTCCCACGCAGTTTGCATTCTTTGCGGGAACCGTCATTTTGGATGAGGTGACTCACGTGGTGCATTCCCGGACAAGGGAACCTCCATTTTGAGCACCGTCCATTCTCCGACTGTATAGGAATAATGATTCTGGCTTGAATCCATTTCCTGTGGATCTGCACAGCACATGGTTGCAATCTACCAAGAGTAGGTTTAAACCCCAGGCTATCAAAGCTCCATCTCAATACGCTGCACACAATTACAGTCCAATACAAGCAATCTGTGGTTCCATGGTCTGGATTCTGGCTAGTGGTACTGTTGTGGTTCTTCAAGCAGAAAAGTATAGGCACCCGAATACGGCAGGCACTTCCCCTAAGACACAACTCTGTCAGTACCTTACACACCACCACACTAGGCTTCCGGCATCGCAGACCCTCTCCAGAGGTCTCAGGGACACGTTAACCAGAGCACCCCTTTTAGGCATCCTGACTACCCACTTCAGGGCGACTTAGAACAGCAATAGCCTATGTCTCTCCAGACCATTCACCCAAAAAGGCAGTCCAGTGTACATCTGTTCACTGGGGCGGATCCCCCAGCTGCTACACCTAGCCTACCTCCTTCATTAACACTTGCTCTGGAAGTGTACCTTGTTACTTCCAGCTTTGTTTATGTATGCCTGTCCTGTTACAGATCTCAGCAGCGCCTCCAGATTTAACGGTGTTTCCCCACCCTCTGGTAGATTGGGGTCATTACACCGGTGTGTAGTGCATATACCTGCTGCTATCTGGAGGGCTGAGTCATCCACCAGTGGTTGTGGGGACACAGGACTAGGCTTCTGGGGTTCAAACCCTACATATCTTTAGCAGTGCAGCGCCTCCATCTGCCGCAAGCTCCAGGGAACTGAAGGTGATCTCCCATGGTAGAACGATTACCTCTCACCCCAGTAAGGTCACACACCAGGTAGGAGGTATAACAACAGGAACACAGAAAAAATACTGTGCGCTACTACCTAACTAACTACTAGGATTTATAGTATATGAATATATACAGTGCAGTGACTAAACCATAAAATATGTGATAAAGGATTATACCACAGCTCCCACAGTGAGATATATAAAAAATAATAAATAAATTGTATCACATAACCGTGTTGAGGATACAGGCGTCTGCTGCTATAAACACAGGGGGTGGCTCAGCACCCCACACACACTAAGAAAATGGAAACAAAAGAAAACAGCGCACAACGCCAAATGGTGAAGCAAGTTCAACAATATAATTCAAATTAAAGGGGTAATATATCTGCGTACATAATAAAGGTTGGTAAAGTG